>JAVLUX010000023.1:9912500-10107500 GCA_032164185.1 Moxostoma hubbsi
AATAACATAATAAGTGTAAATACAAAACCATTCTTAAAGTGACAGTTCACATAAAGTGAAAATCGTCACCATTTACACAAGCATTTAGCAATTGGTAACTTTTGGCATGTTGTTCGAAATCAGTATGACTTTCTTCCTAAAACACAAAAGGAAAATGTTACTTACATGGAGAGGTAAAAAAAAAAAAAGATGGAATGAAGTGAATGGTGACTGGGAGTAACATTCTGCCTAACATGCATGTTCCACAAACGTAAAAGAAAAAGTAATGAGTTTGGAACAACATCAGGCAATTAACTATTACAGAACTTTCATTTTTGTGTGAACTATCCCTTTAATAACAACCAATTCCTAGAAAGCCAGTCAAACAGCTGAAAATAAAAAAATTCAATGTTTTTAAGCATGTAGCCCTCCACCAAACCCCAACAACCCACAAGAAACTCTAAAAAAAAAAAAAAAAAAAAAACTAAGAGAGTGGACATAAACGCAGGTCAATCAATGGCCACAGTCAGGCCCATTAAAGCAGCATGCCCTCCAGTGACCAGGTGGTCAGGTACAGGTGGTAATGTTGTGTTTAAGTTTTGTCTCCCCCACACACCCTGCACACCCCAGCTCTGCAATCATTATGTACTACTGGGCTACCTCCTACTGCGGAGCAATGGCTGTGCGCCCTGAAGGTCAGTGGCGAGGAAGGGGAAGCAAGCACACAGGGGTGCACTTTAGTCCTCACCGCTGGAACAATCGATGCCGGCATCAGCTCAGGGCTCATGCAGTTCCGCTCTGAAAACAAGCATTAGAAGACACATCTTACACCTTCACTTTTCTTGCTGGGCCAACTGAGTCTAACTAGAGTTAACAAGGCAACCATGGCTGCGGTCCCTCTCAGCAAGTAAACAGGAGAGGGTGCAGCTGGGAGATTGGCCTCAGAAGAGCTTGGAAATGGGGCAAATTGGGTATAAAAGCATGTCTTAGTGTAGATAAGAGAGAATTGCTACATCTGACCATTGACACAAGACAACGGACAATCTAAAAATTTAACTGGAGATAAAAGAAAGCTCAAAGTCAGGGTTTGCTTTCCATTTACCATCCTAAAGAGATGGTGAACTGTCATAATTCACTTACCTTTACATTGTCCAAAACCTGTACAACTTTTTTTTTCTTCCTTGGAACATTAAAGGGTATGTTATGTCAGTCTTCAACTTTTTATTTCTCTCCATACAATGAAAGTAAATGGTAAAAAAAATAATGTTTTGGAATAATATAAGGGTGATTAAATGGCAAAACCATTTATTCTTGGTTGAATCCTTTCAAGTTTGCATTACTTCTCCATTCTGACCAACTTCGTGGAATTTGGTGTGAACTATCAGTAAAGCAAATCCAGAGAACGGTGACATCCTGACAAATTCAAAAACAAAAGGATGTGGCTGAACTTTGTTGTTCACAAAACATAATGCCTGAGTGTATTGTTTAACAGTATTTATTACAAGTGCATTTCCCCAAACTCATTGAAACTATACCTCTACTCTTCAAGTCAGAACACTGTACACATGCCATATCTATTATTCACGTATTATAACCGCCACTCATCAAATTATTCCTGTCCTCGATATTTGGACCTAAAAATACACCTGTACATGATGTCGGTATGTTTCCACAACCGACAGCAAAGTTACAATAAATTATAACAAGTGGTAAAGCCACAACTAACTTTTAATGATAGCTTTTTTAAGCCATTTCCTTGCTGAGAACGGCAAGGTAATAAAGACTCAAGTAAGAGTGACATGGAAAGTGGGACCCAAGTGCTAGTCTTTTGTCTCCGCCTGATCAAATGGCAGTTGAGAGGAAAGGCGCAGAGCCCCCTTCTCGAAACACACATACTCGTCTTTGCGGCATCTGCCACACGTTCGCTTGCCTCGATGCAGGTATCAAAGACCAGCTCGCCTCTCGACATTGGAGTGCCAGTCGCTCAGCAGCTTTCATAGCACAACAACAAGGAGAAAGTGTGACGGGGGAAGAGTTGGGACTCGGAGCTCCTTCAGGGATTTCCTTATCAGGGGCAAAGCAATCCCCCCTGGACCTCATCCGCACAAGCTTGATTATTCAAGGCATTACAAAGGAGATGAAAATAACTCACAACTCAAAGTCACTGTAATTTTTTTTTTATTATTTATTATTATTTCACTGTGAGAGTGTGCTCAACATCCTGCTTAAGTTTAAGAAAAATACAACCACTGAGAAAAAATACAGACCATACAATTGAAAAGATACAAAAAGGAAAAAAACTAGAGCAATAGTATGAAGAGTAGGATTAAAAATTCTTCTTAGGTCTTCCTCTGCTTTTCTTCACCACAGGCTCTGAAGAGGCCACAGATTCCTCCTTTGCCAGACACTTTGCAGTACTTGCCATTTTCTTCACCCCATTGACTTCTGAACAGTTGTCAAACAATGTTACTAATATCTACTGAAGTATCAACCATTTACAAACGTTTGCTGTACACAGCACGTTAAGATGTTAAATCTTAAATGTAAAAACTTGTTTCCTAATTCCAGTTTTTACACATCTCAATGCTAAGATGGTCAGTTTGCAACATCATAGTATTCATAATTTGTGTGCTTGAAGGAATAGTCTGGGTTTATTACAAGTTAAGTTTAAATCAACAGCATTTGAGCAATAATTTTGATTATGGGAAAAACTTTTCATTTTTCGATGTATTGTGATCTTCAATTTAATAATTTGATAACGATTTTTAAATCTCAAGCTTGATCTTTTACTTTAAGCGCAACCCTCTACTACAATGAGAGGAAATCACTCACATTTGCAAACAAATTTTGCACTATGTGATTAAAAATGTCTGTGATTAGCCAATGGCTGGTAAATGTTCAGATTTCCCTCACCAGTGATTGTGTAGTATAGTGGGGAATAAGTTCAGCAGTAAAACCCTTCACTGTGTGTTAAGACTAAAAGTTTTATTTAATTTGTTCTGTGTGTAAAAAGAGGAGATCCGGGCAAACCTTTTGTCATTGAATAATGTCACTTTTAATACCCTTTCTGTTCTTTACAGTCAGTTGTTGATCAAAAAAAACAAAAACTAAACAATTCTAATCATGCATAGCACAGATGAGGTAAAGCCATTAGAATAATCTCTCATTAATATGAGCTCAAATGGCAAAATGGCCATTATAACTGAAAAATATCTATACGAATCGATATTGAATAAAATTGGATTAGAAAGCTTGTGAATTGAAATTGGAATCAGGAAATCTGTACAAATACAGAACTCTAGTTGAAGACCACAAAAAAATTTAATTTTCTTCAACAGAGGCAAAAATTGAGGTTACAGTGAGTCTCTTTTAATGGAAGTGAAACAGTGAGTCTTTTAATGTTTACAGATTGGCCCCTTTCACTATCATTGCAAATGCTAGAAAATAACCCAGATTTTTGATTTTAAAGAAAAGGAGGGACAAGCCAAAATAAACAGACACAAATGCTGGTGATTTGCTGGAGTTAAACTTTAAAGATTAAGTCAATATGACACAGAGATGGCCTCATATAGAGAATGGCTTACCATTCTTTGGAGGAGTTCGCCTCTTCTTTGCCGGAGTTCGCCTCTTCTTTGCCGGGTTGCTATCAGTTTCGTCATTAGACTTCCCTTTCTCCACCATTTGCTTTCGCTTTAGATTCTTCGAGACAAAAATGAAGACATGAAGAGATGAGTGGAATAGAAGGAAAGAGCATTGGTCAAATACATTTACATTTATGCATTTGGCAGATGCTTTTATCCAAAGCGACTTACAATGCACTTATTACAGGGACAATCTCCCTGGAGCAACCTGGATTTAAGTGACTTGCTCAATGACACAATGGTGGTGGCTGTGGGGATCGAACCAGCAACCTTCTATTTAACAGTTATGCGCTTTAGCCCACTACACCACCACCACTCCCACCAAATCACTTACCTTGGAAGTTCAAATCAAATATTAAGAAGGGACCTTTGCTCAGTTTACACATGGAAACTATTACGTTTGCCTGGAGCCTTTTGAAAGTATTTGCAATTGTAAATCAACTATCCAGTATGGATATAAATCTGGCAAGGAAAGAGAAAATTATTTATTTAAACGTCTAATGCAATATACTGTATGCGTTTTGACACTGATGATACTGGGAACAAATCAGATTGCCATGTTAATGCTAGCCTTGAAACTAAAGGTCTGGATGTGAAATTGTCAGAATTCCAAAAATTAACACGTAGTCTGAGTTAATTTTGTACAATTTCAAATCAATCAAATATCCTTGTTTTTTTCCAATGAAGATTCTAGCTTAGAACATAGGAAAAGTACTCAATTCAAGGAAATCGTACTAACTGAACCAGGGGTTATGAAGAAGATGCACTTAACGACAGCAATCAAATTCTCCCTTTTCTTCACTCAGACTGCATAATGAATGCTCGCCCCTCTCTCGGACTTGAACTATCATCCTTACCAGCCCCCCTCACATTTCCCTTCCATTTTGCCAATTGCTGCCTCATGATTACCATCCAGACCCTGCTGAGCTGAACAGATTGGCTCGATAATTACATACAATAACGGCAGTGGGCAGGTAACCCTCAGCTGGCATGGGCCAGCTCCCTGGTGGCACCTTCCATATGCAAACTGCATTGTGGGAAGTGAGGAGAGTCCTTCCCCTCCCCTGTCGTAAGTGCGGCTCGCTGATTGCTGGCCAGCGCCAACTCCAAGGTTACCGTGTAAGCAGATTTGTGATACATTAGCAGGAAATAAACGCAGGCACTCAGGACCTGTCTGTGGGAGGAAGAGGAGGGGGGCAATCGGAATAAACACCCGGGCACTGAAGAGAACCTGAGATGCATAGGGCTTTGTTGCCAAGAGCTCTTTATGACGGACCCCATGAATGAAGCCACAGTCTTATCTTTTTCAGAAAGTATATGCAAACAAGGGCATCCATATAAAAAATTATAAAAAGAAAGCTTCAGGATATATTTTTTTAAAGCTGGTTTAGATTCTCTCATCATTTACTCTGCCATCCCAGATGTGTATGACCTTTTTTCTGCTAAACAAAAACAGATTTTTAAAAGAAGAGATCAGCTTTGTTGGTCCTCACATTGCAAGTGAATGGTGACCAGAGCTCAGAAGGTCCAAAAAGGACAAAGGCAACATAACAGTAATTCATATGACACCAGTGGTTAAATCCATATCTTCAGATGTGATCTGCCTTTTACCTTCTGAGTTCTGGTCACCATTCACTTGCATTGTATGGAACTACAGAGCTGCGATATTCTTTTAAAAATCTTCATTTGTGTCCAGCAGAAGAAAGAAAGTCATACACATCATGGAATGCAAAAGATATTATGCAGAATAAATGTCTCAGTCACCGTTTACTTTCATTGTATGCAAAAAAGATTAAATGAAAGTGAAGAGTTACGGACACTAACATACTTCCTAACATTTCCTTTTGTGTTCCACTGAATAAATTAAGTCCTACAGGTTTTGAACAACATGAAGGTAATTGGAATGACACAAATTATTACAGAATCCCCATTTTTAGGTGAAATTTCCCTTTAAACACTGATGCTTCCACTTGCACCGATCCAATTTCAACCTGTGACTTCATAAGTGTTCAAACAGAGAAGTACTATCACAATATTTCAGAAGAGTGAGATCTCATACTGACTGCAATCTAACAAAACAAACTGAGCTGTGCTGGGCAGGTCCAAATTACACTCTTCCATTAAACACAATCTAACTATGAAAATCAATTACATGGCACAAAGATAAATACTGAATAAGTGAAGATTTCAGAAGGACAATATATTAAAATATTAACATCATGGCTCTTCATTGCAAAGGTAAGGTAAGCAACTATGTGTGTTGATCGAAAGAAGGAATCTAAATAAGCTCAAGACAGATCAGTTAAAAGCATCTCGCTTTAATTGTATTTGAAAATCAATGCACTTGACAGCAGTTCCTACTCACCCGAGAAATTAGTCTTGGATCGTGTGCAGGCATTTTTTAATTTGAAACTGCTTTCAACAGGTAAACAAATTATAGGATGTTGAAATGGGCTCATTTTTTAAAGGTAGGCTTTAAAAGCAGAATGTTTTTATTGGGGGGAAATGAATGAGGGTGTGTGATAGAGGCTGCCTTTTTGACGTTTTGCTGAAGGTGGTTTTCACCTTAGCTGAGGGTGGGCCCGTGCCATTGTCCGAAACCGTGAAGTCCAGCTTTCTGTCATCTGTCACCCCTATGCTCTTCAGCCCTTGCAGTAAAATACCTCGCAGTTTTGTATAATCTGGCTTGTCTGTGTATCCAAGAGTCTTGACCTCTTGCATGAACTTCCCCATTTCATCTGAAATTTAAGAATGACATTAAATAGAACAATTTAATCTGTAAATGCAAGAATTAATTATTTGATTGGACAACACACTTAGGGATATGAGCCATGACAATACAAGGATAGAAATGTGTAAACCAATAAAGACTTGTCTATACCGTATAATCACTGGATATTCGATACACTAAATAGGCATTATAACATGGTAATGTAACATGTAAAACATTTTTGAATTACTAGTAAACTGACTTTAACATTATAAATATAAGACTCATAATTTGATTTAAGTTTAAAGATGTATAATACTAAATCTGGATCGAGGAATAAACTAAGAGAAACTACTTCTGCGACTGACTGAATGTTACATGGACCTCCATCTCAAAGTTCCACTAAACTGAACATGCAAAAGTCGTAAGTTCACAAAGCATGTGTTTTTGTGCTTTTAGAATAGTGCAGGAAAGACAGAGCATTCCTTGTAGGGCAGTGTATTCACAGAAGATGCTCACACTTTAACCTTCAGGCTAAGTTTAGAGGAGAGGGGTTGGCGTTTGTCACTTTGTTCCTTATACTTCTCTGCTCACAAACTGTTGTTTACTGTCAGCTGCTAAAATAGTCACACCAAACAGAATTAGTTGTGATGGCCATGCTAACAGTGCCGCCTCCTATCACCTCAGTGTTGTGATGCAGCATGTACGCACAAGACAACAGCCCGAGGAGGGATCTCTCCGTCTGCCGTGCGGCTGTCACACGGCTTAAGAACTGCCATCACATCAGCGACTGAGCAAAGGGAGCCAATGACATCTTTGATTTTTAAACGACACAAAGAAAGTACGCCCTAAAGTTCTGCAAAAGTACATGCTGCCACACAGTAACTGCAAAACTAGGCAACACAGAGGTCGAGGAGGAGAATGGTGAAACAAAACTTATTTCCAAGTATATACACCGGCACACATTTTTTTTGCAGTTGACAGATGCCAATGTTTAGATGACTGGGTGGCTGATGGCTGATAAAATATATATATATATATATATATATATATATATATATATATACACACAGTTGAAGTCAAAAGTTTACACACACTTGGTTGAAGTCATTAAAAATTATTTAAGCACTCCAGAGATTTTATATTAGCAAAAAAAATGAATTCTAAAAAAAAAAAAAAAAAAAACTGTGGACCACCACAAGTCTGGTTCATCCTATACACCAGTTCTGTCTGGAGAAATGGGCCAAATTCCAGCAATTTATGAGAAGCTTGTGGAAAGCTACCCAAAAAGTTTGACCCAAATTAAACAATTTAAAGGCAATGTTAACCAAATACTAACAAAGTGTATGTAAACTTCTGACCCACTGGAAATGTGATGAAAGTAATAAAAGATTAAATAAATAATTCTCTCTGAATATTTCACATTCTTAAAATAAAGTAGTGATCCTAACCGGCCAAAGACAGGGAATGTTTTCTATGATTATAGGTCATTTTATATATATATATATATATATATATATATATAAAATATTCAGATAAAAATGCATTACATTCTTGTAGCAGAACAGTTAATCATTGATAAGACAATACAAAAAGCGGCTTTAGAATCCAATGTATTGTTTCCTACCATATTATTGATCATAAGTCAATCATTGGCATCAATCCAGTTCACAGCAATCCATTTCACAAGTGAATTTGTCAGTCAGTTTGAGATTTATTTTGAGGGCATGTTTAAAAGCCCATCAATTTACACCTGCGTCAGACATGCCTGTGTAGCGTCTCGGGTGCATTGCATCAAACATAAAATGCTTAGTTCACTGTTTCAAGTTAAATATAGTTTAATACTCTATCTTTAAACACGTCTTGAGATCGCTTAGTTCGCATTTGGGCTCCAAGTGTTTTGAATGCAAGAATATAATGCATGTTTGCATTGTTCTGCCTACTGAAGTGTTTTCTTCACTGTATAAACCTTGATGCTCATACAGCTGAAATTTCACTTACTGTCCTCTGGAGTAAACAGGTGGTACTACAAGCTTGCATTCCTCAGGAATCTTTAATTGCGTACAGTTTAATAACGCGTAATTTTTTGTCAAATTAATCGCACTGAATTAACGCGTTAAATTGACAGCCCTACTATGAATGCATGCATGCATGTATGAATGTGTATATATAATATATATACACACATATACACACACACACAGTACTTCAGCAATAACATACTGATACTTTATTGTACTGATATTTTATTTATTTACATTTTTATGTATGCATTCATATAATTTCCTATAAAGCGGAACTCATTTCTGTGAAACTGTACAGGAAAAATACAATTTAATGAAAGCATAAAATTATTTTACACTTTATATACTTCAAAAACATTCAGAAAACCCCAAGAAAATGCATAAACCATGTATCTGTGCCCCCTTCCACTCAGTTTAAAGTTAGTGTGAGAAGTTGATGGGAATAAGCACAAGGCTGATATATTAGTTCTAATTAAGGCTAAATCACTGGGTCCACACTCATTATAAAGAGAGGAGGCCCTTGTGCTCTTGTTTGCACATCAGAACTAGAACGTGAGTCAGCCCAATTAGCTCTTGGCAGACAAACAAAAAGCAATACTGCAGAATTCACAGGTGCCTCTGGTGTCTCATCACAGCCACAAACAAAAACAAGTCCATTTTGATCCCAATTAGCTGAGAGAATTTTTTCAAGATTTAAAATTACTAAGCTCTGACAATCTATGTAATTGATATTTTACCACCAAGTTGCATTCACGCTTAAAGACTAGGGATGCACCGATCAGATACCTGAATTGGTATCAGCTCTGATACTGAAGCTTTTAGACGGATCGGGTATCGGTCCGACGAGCCCGATCCAAATCTGATACTGTGTGTTAGTCGTGTTTGTTATTGTCAAGCTCCAAAACAAAAAGAACCATAAAAACACCATCAAAGCATTTCGTATGACTTGTGCATTTTACTCAAAGCCACTTGAAGACGTGCAATAGCTCTGTAAAACACAAAAGGCTGTGTTTAATAAGTAAATATATAGTGTGCGTAGCACCAGCGCGTTAGTAAATGGTGCTGCTCTGTTGACAAACTAACGCACAGGCTGGTGACGCACTCAGGGCTATTTTTAGCCTTCACAGCAGTGCGCAATATTTGAGTGCACCCCTTTTTAATACACCAAATATTTTTTATATAATATTACAGAAATTTGGTCTTTATCTCACCTGGTTTATTTTCTGGGGTGAAACAGCTTTTCATGAATTCATCAATATTGTCTCTACACCTGAGGAGAGGAATATTTAAAAGTGGATCAAAAAGTGTGTGTTTGTGTATGTGGGGTCTGAAAAGAGCATTGGTTTAATCTAATAAGGTAAATCACATCTTGCCTCACACAGAAGCTCTTACACTTAAACAGCCACAAGAAAGGCAATGACACTCACCTCAGTTTGGAGTCTCTGACATAGAGGGGATCCTGGAGTTTGTCCTCCCAGGGCAGACGACCACAGAGCCACTGGATCATGCAGTAGCTCATGATTTCAAGGTCTGCTCTTCTTGAAGGAGCTGAAATGTGATATTTACCCCCATAGAGAGGAATTTAAATTAAAAATGGTTAACCTGATGTGCTATTTTGAAGAAATATTTCAAGTTTTAAATATGAATTCACAGTATTGTGCGGTTTAAAAAAGCAAGCTAATTGTTATAGATATTCAAACGAGAAATAACAAAGCATAGGCAACCTGAGCAAACACAAAATACAGTTTTCAAATACAATTTTTATTAAAAACATTTATTGAAGCAAAAAATATATTCAACACCTATATCACCCATGTGAAAAACAAACTGCCCCCTTAAACTAAATAACTGGTTGTGCCACTTTGCAGCAACAACTGCAACCAAACACTTCCGATAACTGGAGGTGGATTTTTGGCATAAGATCTTCTTCGCAGAACTTATTTAGTTCAGTCACATTGGAAGGTTTTTGAGCATGAACTGCCCGTTTAAGGTCCTGCCACAGCATCTCAATCAAGTTCAAGTCAAGACTTTGACTAGTCCACTACGAAACTTTAATTTTGCTTCTTTTGAGAAATTCAGAGGTGGACTTACTCATATGCTTTGGATCACTGTCTTGCTGCATAATCCAGTTACACTTGAGCTTCAACTAGTGGACTGATGACTGGACGTTCTCCTTTTGGATTTTCTGGTAGAGAGCAGAATTCATGTTCCCCTCAATTATTGCAAGTCGCCCTGTTCCTGAAGTAGCAAAGAATCCCCACACCATCACACTACCACCACCATGCTTGACTGTAGGTATGATTTACTTTTTGTCTCATTCTGTGATTGATGTAACAGGACCCCTGTCTTCAAAACAGCTTTCATTTTCGACTCATCAGTCCACAGAACATTATTCCAAAAGCTTTGAGGATCATCAGTGTATTTGGGAAAAATTCAGATGAGTCTTAATGTTCTTCTGGGTCAGCAGTGGTTTTCGCCCTGCCACACTTCCATGGATGGAATTTTTGGCCAGTGTCTTTCTGAAAGTGGAGTCATAAACAGTGACCTTTATTGATACAAGAGAGGCCTGCAGTTTCTTGGATGTTGTCCTTGGCATTTTTTGTGACTACCTGTATGAGTCGTCGCTGTGCTCTTGGGAGAAATTTGTGCTACTGGGTGAGACCTTTTAGCCAACTTCATACTGATGAAAAAGTTCTATTTAGGTGTTGATTTGATTGATCAGGGCAGGCAGTAATCAGGCCTGGGTCTCATAGATTTGGTGCTTTTGTAACTAACTTTTGTTAACAAACTTTTTCAAACCGGTCCAAATGGTATTGGCTAATTTTATTTATCGAAGCAAAAACTGTATTTTGTGTTTATGTTAGTTTTCTGTTACATTTTGTTTGATTTTTTTAAACAATTTAGTATAAGATATACACAAAAACAGAAGAAATCAGGATGGGGGCAAATACATATTACCAGTACTGTAAGTCTTGTGGCAATGATAGCGTACTACCAGAGCACACATAAGAAGAAATCCATAATGATTAGTAATTAATTAACATGCAATGCTCCCCAATCAAATTATTCAAAAGTTGTATTGCAATTTTCATTCCAAACTATAGACTGTGGAAAAACGCTGCGGTGTATATGAATTAAGTTGCAGCTTCTGAACACTCTCTAGTACATCTGCAGATTGCCAACTCAAATGCAAAATTATTTAGATTGCAATAATCCAGTTCCTTACCAACTCCTTTGTGTGCATCAATACTTGTAAACTCTATGGTCCCATCATGACACCTCTTTGGGTCTTCCTTGTACATTTTTGGAACACCTTCGGGAGAGTTTCTATAAGCCAGTCCGTAATCTACTAAATACACCTAGGTTTCGAAACAAAACCATGAAGCGAAATTAGAACCATGTGCTTCTGACACATTGTGTGACAAATCTGCGAAGCACCACTAAAGCAATTACGGAACATTAAAAAAATAACTTGCAAATATAATTTTAACAACAGATACAACACATTTAAGTCAGAAAAAAAAGTTTAACTTTAAAGCTACTGAAAAATAATTGCAAATACATCAGCAAACAGATTGAATGCCAATTAGCACCTACAGAAGGTCTGAAAATTAGCACATTGAAATGCAAGTTTTCAAAGCAACAGGAAGCACCTAACAAAGTTCCAAAGATACCAAAAGAATAACACAGGTGTATCTGTTAACTGAAAACATTGCAGCTCACCTAAAAAGCTAAACTAGTAAATCTGTAGATTGTTGCTAAATGCACAAACAATTTAAATCAGCCTGTTGAGATTAAGTGAATCAACTCTTCTATGTCCCAGTCTCAAATAAATCTGTATGACAAGAGCTTTACAAAGCTGAAATTTACTGACCGTAAACCTTTGTACCATTGGCCAATGCAATAAGACATAATTCTTTACAGTGAATAGAAACTAGAACCCTGGGCAATTTAAACAAGTATTATAGTGTGCTGAGTCACCATTCACACTGTGTACTACAGCTAGACATGCTTATGACAGGCGAAAACAAAAGGATACCTTCGACCTACGCTGCCAACTGTTTAACATTGTGTGAGATCTGTATGCTAGGTTCAGCAATCTAACAAGAGTCCATCCATCTTCAACTGCTTATCCGAAGTCGGGTCGCAGGGGCAGCAGCTCCAGCAGGGGGCCCCAAACTTCCCTATCCCGAGCCACATTAACCAGCTCTGACTGGGGGACCCCGAGGCGTTCCCAGGCCAGTGTGGAGATGTAATCTCTCCGCCTAGTCCTGGGTCTTCCCCGAGGCCTCCTCCCAGCTGGACGTGCCTGAAACACCTCCCTAGGGAGGCGCCCAGGGGGCATCCTTACCAGATGCCACACTGGACTCACAAGAGTCATTAAGTCAAAATATTTTCTATGCATGGTTGTACAAAAGGTCGTACAAATATACCAGCAGTTTATGCAGGGTTGCTGCAGAGTTTTTATTCATAGCGCAGAACTATTAACTTTAAAGGCTGAAATACATCGGGGACACTTATTTTGAAATGTTTGCGCCTCACTGTTTCCTACAATACAACTTATTCAAATAAACACTTTGCGTTTTCACTCTGAATGGTGCAGCGCATGCATTTATTTAATCAGATAATAATCTTTTGAAGTTTGATAATCACAGTCATATCAAAATTCCTGTATATCATCCCCAAATTTAAGACCCCTTTAAAAGATCATCAAGACATTTGTTGTATCACTTAAGATATTTAAGACTTTTTATGACCTTAAATTTTGGAAAACTGAATTTAAGACATTTTAAGGATTCGCAGGACCCCTGTTATGGGACTGCTCAAAATACTTTTCATTAATATTGTTCACTGCACGGTGATAATGTCCCAATACACTCTTTTGGCTTCATTAACACCAGGATCATTCAAATGCTTTTCATTGGTTGATCAACCTAAAAGATGTACGTTTCAAATTATTATTATTTTTTTTTTAAGTTCTGGAGAACAGATGACATCTACATTCATCAAGGTGCTTGTGGCTTTACTTCTGGAGCTATGGTGAAGTTTTTAACAATTGACAGAATTAACATAAATTTTTATTTTTAATTAAAATCATAGTATCTAATTTAATTCCTTAAAAACTGTTCTGAAGTCACAGGATAGTGCCTAACACTTTTAAAATTGCTCCAATCCAAATTAATAGAAATACAGTATTGTGAGGAATTTCAATAATTAAGTCTCAAACCTGTTTGTTTCACTGTGTACTTTATATACACAAAATACACTTATTTTTCTTTGTTCATAGCAAATCGTAATAAATGTCAGAGGCAGAGAGAACACCGTGGTAATTTCTTTGATTTGTCAGAAAAGCCCTCAATTGGTCATTCACTTCTCAGAGCAAAAAAGTTGCAAATTATTATTTTTATTTCATTATTTATGTTGTTTTCTAAAATTAACAGTACAAATGTCTGTTTAATGTTAACAAAATGCATTAAAATTCTAACAAATCCTGAGAAAGTACCCTGTATATTTATTGCAATATGTGGGTCATGACAAATACCACAATGGTAAACTTTTATCAAGATTGAAGTTTTATCAACATATGAAAATTAATCAACTTTTTTTTACACTCACTTTATTTAATTTACACTTTACAAGTCCTCTCTAGAAACATGTCTTACATCCCTGAGACATTTGGAAATTCCCAGCAGGATATCAAATGTCAGATGGAACAACCCACAAAAAAAAAAATCATAATATTCATGACATTAATAGTATTTGTTAAAATTACTTCTACCACAGCACAATTGTATTTCTTTATATTTAAATAATAAAATATTTGACAAAAAAATTTAATCGGGTGTAAGGAAAATATGATATGAATACTTTTTTTTAATACATATATATATATATATATATATATATATACATACATACACATACACACACACATACACATACACACATTTATTATTGACTTTTTAGATTGTGTAGATTTTCCATTTTCATTATGGTGAACCTTATTTTTGATGGACCGATTTTGTAGGACCGATATTTTAAAGACAGATAATATATTTTCATTTTATGTACATTGTTAATATTATAGTGTTTATATTACCATTTTATTTTTATGTTTGATTCACATGGCAGAGAATACCTGTATAGGTCATAAAGAGCTCCAGAGAGATGGAGATGAGAAATGTAACAGGTGTTTAAATGTTTCTCTTCATCCTGCAGCAGGTAGCATTACACAAAGCATTTTTGCCATTTCTGCAGTTCTTGTCAAAGGTGTTGTATTATGACTTATGACAGAGTGCCACGATATGAAAGGCCACAAACCTGGATCGCTCCAACTTTACATGCTTCCAACGTTGACAGCATTTTTGTTTATAGATAAGTGTGATAGTTTTATAAACACAGGCGCAGAGTACAATGACATTCACATGTCGAAAAAACGAGTCCACATAACACGCGCGCACCAAATTCAACAAGCGCTGCTGCACAAGAGAGGGAGAAGGATGCACAAAAGCTGATTTCCTGTATTCGCGCAGATTCTGGAATTAAGAGACAATACTCAGAATCCCATGCAGAATTTCAGGCACAGTATATAAGTGATAAAAGCTTATGCTAAATCACAAACAAACCCAGTATTTTTTCATTATTAAAGTTTCAGTTAGGCAACTTGTCTGGTCAGGCAAGAAGATTTCTCTTTGACTTGCCCTTGCAAAAATCCACTTGTAAGTGTTAATGTCAACCCCTGTAGTCACACAGTAAGCAGCGACAAATCCCAAGAGGCCAAGTTTAAAATTGTGACTTAAAAATAGCAGCTTAATAATACACCATTGATACATTATTAATCCTCAAATTAAATATTTGCCCCTGCCCAGCCCCCCAAACCTTATTTGCTAGAGACCGCTCCAATACGGTCTCTAATCGCTCCAGTTTATTAGCTGAGTATTAAAGGCTTAAATTATTTTTATTTTTTCCACCCAAATCTCATTAAAAGATGGCAAAAAATATGACAAGTAGTTTCTTATATTGCAAATGATGGTACTCAATTACTATGAGCAGGAACTCCAGTAGAATCCTGCATTTTTAAACACACACATACGCTCTTCTACGCTTGTAGAGCTGTACGGCCATAGCAACAGTCATCTGTTAAACACGTAGAAGGCTTGAAACAAACCTGATTGGGGTTGGTGTAGGACAGAAGGAGGTTGGAAGCTTTGATGTCCGCATGCACATATTCGTGTTCATGGATGTACTCAAGAATGTCCAGCTAGAGAGATGGGGTATTTAGAATGAGAATGTATTATTATATGGGAATATAATATTTTCTCCCACTGGCTGTAATGTCGCAGACTACAAAACACATGGACCACAACAAGCATGTTGCTAATAATTTTGATCATACTTTTATTTAGTCAATCATAGAAGAAACCTACAAGTCTGAGACCCAGCTGAAGAACCAGCTTTTGTGGAAATTTCTTTCCATTTTCCTCAAACTTCTTCTGTAGATCTGTTCCAAATCGGTCCATGACCATAAATCTGTACCTGCCATGAGGATTTCAGTGAAATGATTACACTTTAATCTGGTCATCAAAAACGTCTGAAACGTCTTAAATATTTTAATAAGAAACAAAATACACAAAAGCTGCAAAGTTCATTATATAATTCTTTAGAAAGCATTATTGAGGATTATCAAGATTATTTATTTATTTTTGCATACCTCTTACCACCTTTCTCATGAAAACCAGATCCCCAATACTTTGGAACTCCCAAATACTCCATTTTCTTGGACTTCATCCAAGACCCAACTGAAACAACATGAAATAAACTGGCACATTATGAGATCACAATGTAAGAATAATGACACTAATATTGACACTAAATTACATGCAATTAAACAATCATTTCATAAATAAAGAAGGCATATTATTCTGAACTTTTATTGCTTAAACTTGTTGATGCTCAAAGTAATATAAGAGTATTCCTTAGTGACCAGATTCTGACTGTGCTGCAAGGTGATCTGCTGGTGGGACAAATATTTACCAACATTACAATATTCCAATGAATAATACATGAGCATCCCTTAGTAATATAGCAGTTAATTGTCAAGGGAGACTGACATTTGAATTGTTATTAAATAAAGCGCAATGCTGTGGCCTAGGGGCAGCCATAGGAACCACTAAGGGCAGAGGAGTTGTGGTTAGTTTGTCTCCATAAGGCCCTCAATAGTGCGCTCAGAACTATCTTTAATTAAAAGAGTTGCTCTTCGACTTTTTTCAATCCAGCACATCATGCATATGAGGGTGTGTTTGCAGTCACAAGGGCATACTTAGATCAGGTTTGGCAGCTCGCATGTAGAACTTCAGTTCAGAGAAAAGAGGGCCACTGTCACTTGGCTCCTGCAAGATGAGAGTAAAAACAATAAAAATGTTTTTTTTTCCGTTAGTTGAAGCTGCCTCTATAACCTAAACTAAAATGCCAAAATTACTCCACAATAGGGCTGCAACTAACAATTATTTTGATAATCGATTAATCTAACGATTATTAGACTATTATTGCAATGATTAATCATTAGCTCTTAACCAATTATTCAGCTTGTGCCCTGACTTAAAATGTTGTATTAAACGTGCTTACTAACAATAAAGAGGACAAAATCATCTTTTAAAAATACCTCTAAATGACATTCCCTTAAATTAAAGGGAAAAAATACTTTAAGTTTAATTCAGCAAAGAAATTCACTGCTAAAAAAACTATTTCTATCAAGTGTTTTGATTTCCATTTAAAATACTCAAAAAATCCTTAAAACAAGATATATTTACTTGAGAATCAACATATAAGATATTTAGACTTGCTAAGAGAATGTATCTTAAATATACAGTAAGTGTTTTTTTGTATATAAGGGTATTTTTTTCACATGGTTATACTTCTGTGAGTACAGTAAAGACAGAATATACTTATATTCAAGGTCTATTCCCTAAAAGCAAGTCTAAATATCTTAAAAAGGATTTTTATATATTTTTATTTTTAATATTATATTCAACATTCTCCAGATAACATTTTTTTTCATCCTCAGTATAGTTCTTAAAGTAAATGTACATTGCTTTAAATGAGTTTTAGATATTTTTATTGGAAAACAAGCCAAAACAAAACAAATCAAAAACATATTTTGTTGCCGTGAATAATGGAGCCAAGACTTCCTCTCTCACCTGAAGCTGTTTGGAAAGTTTAGAGTGCATCTGGACGGTGAGCTGTGTAATTCTTCCTCAGTCAGGCACGAACTGTTGTGCTGCTCTTGCGCATCATCATTAGAGTTTATTGTGATCTCATGTTACGTTAAATGAGATCAAACGACTATTCGACAATGAACATTTTTGTCGACAATGTTTTATTATCGACATTGACGATAATGTCGACTAATTGTTTCAGCTCTACTCCAAATTATCACAAAGGGATGATGGTGTTGACAAGTTAAAGCTGTGACCGCAGAGTTTTAAACATTGTTTATTTAAAATCGAAAACATTATAAAACTTATTAGACCATGTATCCTACTGTTTCATTTTCTAAGAGCAGAAAGCGGGAGAGGGGTACTCAGTTATAGCTGACCATATCATTCTGATTTATTCAGGATTATAAAATCAATCCTACCTTTCATTTAATATTTATATTTATGAATTTGTTTCATTTTTAAACACTTTGTTTGGAAGTTTAGCATTGTGACCTCTTGCTGAGGACAGGTTAAGTTACATGTGCTTTCAAGTATAGAGCATTTATTTTGAGTACACACATTTCCTTTAGATTGAACTTTTTCAGTATTTTTTTATGAATTTTTCTTGATTTTAAACAGAGGACTTTTGTATATATAAAATGTTTTGTCCAGAATCTCAAGAATCAGTGAACTACTTTTTAGTCTTTATTTGCAATTTAAAGTCAAGCATGATTGTTTATCAAGCATTTTTTTTAAGAAATGTCTTGGAATTTCATTGGATTATTGATGATCATTGAATGTCAGGAAAATCTCCAGGTAAGTGTTGATAAATTACAAGTTAATTGGTTCATTTAATGCATTAACAATAAGGGTTGGGTGATGATTTTGCATTTGAAAATTGAATTCATTTATTGATCTATTTCTAAATTCAAACTGCACTCCAAACAAAACAACAATAAAAATAATGAAGTGATCAAAAAAATTATATTTATATAAGTAGCCTCCTTTCCATTTACCGTCAGGCAAGTATCTGTTTAAACATGCAGGTGAAAAATTACTTACACAAATTAAGATAATAATTATAATGATAATAATAATCACTGAAATATAAATCATGGTTCGAGGTGAAGGTTTCTTGTATTATTTTATGTTTTAATCACAGATTATAGGCTGCAGAGTTGTGGTCACATTGAACTGCTCTGTGGAAATAAAGTGAACTGAACTCAAAGTGCCTCTTGTGCTGAGATGTCTGAGGTCATTTGCAGCACGCATAGAATATACTGTTCTTGCAAAAAAAACCTGTTCTTAGTAAAATAAAGTGTGTTTCTTCAAACGCGTGTCTGTGTGCCGCAGGGCAAATTATTTGAAATATTGATTTGATAATAATAGCCTAATAATAATACAAATTTAATACATTAATGGGAAAACAAGACAAATATCGTATTGACATCAAAGGCATCAGCTATTGGCGAGCACTCTGACAATCGTCGATCCCCAAGTTAAACGTCTATTGGCACAGCCCCATTAACAATACAACAAAAATTCATGCCTGTCAAATTAAGCCATAAAATCAGTCTAAGACATCTAACATTCCCCTGCTGTCAGTACAAAAAGTTTAGAATATACTTTACCACTTTAATGACGTAAGCCGCATCATCTCCGACAGATCTCAAAGAGTCCTCGTTTGCTGAAAGAATGACAAATTCACAGTTGAGTAACTGATGTCAAATGAAGCAAGAGATGAAGAGAGAAGTCTTGCAAACTTAAACATTTGGCTTTCATTGATGCATTGAGCATTGTTGTTGTGAATTTTGCTGATGTAAACATGTTAACAGGGCAATGTTATATCGCTGGCTGAAATAAAATTAGGTTTCGTCAAAATTGCAATAATAACTTGTGACAGTCTTGCAAGCACACGTAAGGATGAGTTGAATATTACAAAAGTCATTAAGGTGATTATATTGTGGCATTGTTTTATTGCCAAATTGAAGTTTATGAATTTAGAACTGTCATAGAGTTACTGTCAAAATAACTGTTAGTCCCTTTTTTGTTTAACAGAAAAAAATTAAAAGGTCAGTGACAAAAAAAATACTACTATAAACTTTTTATATTTGTCGCAGGGCCAGTGAATAACCAAACTACTCATTTTTTTTAAATAAATAAATATTTATTGATGAACCCTGATATGCTTCAGTTTATTTTAATCTTACCAAGATACAGCAGGCCAAAACCTCCCTGTCCAACAGGTGGCCCAAGTTTCCATCTTTTCTTTGCATTATCTGTCAGGACTTCCCCTGGTGGGAATTCTTCAGCCAGTTTCCTCTTGAGTGGAGCTCTCGCTTTTTTCGCTGCACCTGCCTTGGCCTTGGGTGGCATTTTGCTGAAATTATTTTAGAAAATCAAAAGAAAGCATTAATAGGCTACATTACAACTGAAAATTGCATGCAAGTAAAGTGATTTCACTCAATTTGCATAATCCCTCTTTTGTATATTAACAAACGGGTTTAGGTCTGATCTACGTCACAGGGTTTTTTTTTTTTTTTCATAAGATTTTTCATAGCATTACTGACTAACCTATTAACACTTAATACAAATAAGGACGATGAATAGTTTTGTGTATGATCTGTGAAGACAATTGTGTTTTGGAAACAGATACACGGGTTTAATTTGCATTCTTGCCAATTATGTGGCTTGTTTCACATTTCCGTTTAAAAGAAACTCGGACATTAAGAACATTGTTGTTTCCTTCAGGAGTGATACAACACTATTTTAATGCCGAAATATCTTATCAGAATGAGTGACACCGAATTGTTTATCCTGTGTTTTAGGGGAATGTGGAAACTGCGACACATGTATTTTATATCGCCATGCTAGCAGAGTTAGCTGACTCTTTACGATGGTTAGCTGCCTCACAATTATTAATAAACGCAAACGGACACGATGCTTCACCAACGCGAATAGATACGTTTCCACTAACCTTATCACAGTCGTAAGCGGGATGTAACAGTTCTTCCTCTCCAAAGTTCCCGCAAAACTGCACTTCAGAGTGAGGGTCGACAGAGACGATTGGCCAGAAAGAGCTTTGCGAAGTTCCGGGTTTTGCAAGGCATAATGGGATATGTAGTTATTTATTTATTTATGTATTTATTTATTCGCAAAATGATCATGTTTATTTGATCTATGTTGTTGCATTTTCTTTCATATAATTCTGATACATTCTAAATCTAAGGCAGTGTCCCCTACCTATTAAATAAAATGTAGATTTAGGATATATTGATCACAATCAAATAGTTGTTCAATTGGTAAGCATGCATAGATAATAAAAAGGACGCTAGCCATTAGGTGAGTAGAGGTAGCATTGATGGGAATTGTCTGAATAAAATTATTTGACTAAAATGTAAACTCGACATGACAAGGGCTGTAAAAGTTAACAGTCTTGTGTTTTCTACAACTACCACTGCAAGTAGAGTGAATGAATACCATAATGTATAATGTACAATAAAATATAGTGTAGCATCTATAATGTGGGGCAACAAAGTGTGGAGCATTTTATCTTTATTATTATTATTTATGCATATATTCTTCCATAAACTTCATACTGTATATAGGCTACAGTAAATTTTGAGTCATACTAGCCAATTTGTCATGATCTCATCCGGTTAAATGTTTCACGTAAAGTCATAACTTACAGTTAGTAGCCCTCGAAAAAAAAAAAAAAAAAGTTTTAGGCTCTATTTACCCATGTGCATATTTGATGTTGACTTATGTGGAGTTCTATGAATAATTCACTATGTGGTATCCTGTAACTGTTTCGTAGAAGTGCAATGCTGTGAGTCTAATTTTCCTTCTGCCCAGTGATTGCTAGGCTACAGAATGTCAACACAACGATTTTCACAAGCATATTTTTTTGTGGATTTTACTGGTTTGTTTCTGTTGCAATGAGGGATGGACGATGCGTCCACAGAAGTTATCATTCATGAAGGTTTTCATAGTACCATATGCCATGTCACTGAGATAGAAAAAACTCACTTAATTTAGTCAACTGTTAGTCAACTTAAAGCAGAGGAATGACAGGGCACTCAGAGGAAGACACATCTCAGTTTATGAAGGGGTGCAGAGGAGAAAAACGAGTATCATTTCCCCCGGATGAGGAGATGGTGTTTGACTTTGTGGAAATCAAGACTGCACTTCAAGAGGGTGAGCTAATATTGAATGAGTGTTGAGTGTTATGATGGTGGCCTTTTCAGCTGCTCGTCTTTATTTATGTAATACCATTCATTTTTCACCAAGCTTAGCAATATAGCAAGATTAAAACTTTGTTTAATTACAGTCAAGAAATAGGAATGTGTGGAAAGAAACACTCGTTTTTGTCTCAACATTTTTGTTGTGGAATTAAGTGCGGAAACCAGACTAAACCATAATGAAAGACACTTATCACCAGGTTGCTCAGTGCTTTCTGTAGTCTCTATCCAGGGGCTTAGATTCCGGTTGGGGGGTGGGGGGGGGGCAACCTGTGGTGCACCTTTGAATATGGTTATCCACAGTTTTCCTGACCAACCACTGGGTGGCACCATGATGATTCTGATTGCCTCTGGACTGTTTTCTGGTTCCGGTCTTCAAAGAGCAGTAAAACTACTGAATGAAATGAGCAGTCCAGAAGGAGAACAAAACTACATTAAGTGTTAGTTAACTTGCACCGTTGTTGGCTGTCAACATCTCAAAGTAGTTAGAGATATCAATGTAAATGACCACAGGCCATCGCTTCATGTCATCTAATCTCTTCTTAAACTTTGAGAAGTGAGGCACTGTAAAAATCATTGCAGTTATTTAAGTATCAGTACTATGGAACCAATTTTTTTCCAGTATTATTATTTGTCAATTTGCAACACTAAACATCACTTTATCCTTGAGTGAAAACACAGCAGACCAGAAATTTAAAACAGGCTTCTGTTAAGAATTACAGAACAGTTCTGCGTTCAGAAAAAGGATACTGAGAGTGCTGGGAATTTTGATTAATCTCAATAAATCCAGGCTTTAGAATACGTACACACACCCCAAAAAAATAAATAAATAATATATATATATATATATATATATATATATATATATATATATATATATATATATGTTCTGTCACTCATTTTGGCAGATTTCGCAAGTATGAGGTGACAAATGCATGTTTTTTACATGTTATGTGAGTCAATGAATCGTTAATTCAACTGATTCATTAAATAACACACATAAAAAAACTAGTTGTGTTTTAGGCACATACACACAAAAGTAGACTAAACAACAGGAGTATTATGAACAGTACATAAATTATGGATTTGCGTGCATTGTGATACTTAATGAACCATGTCCATCTGTTTTGAGGAGCTTGCAATTGACAATTTAAGACATGTGAAACTACTAAGACGCTTAAACCAAACACCAAACGTTGAAAGAGAAGCCAGTTGACTTTTTATGAAGTAAAGGGCCAGGATTGGCTCACAAAAACAAACAATGGGTCAAATTAAAAGCGACTACCTACTGCTAACGTTTATTTGACAGTAAAGGATGATTGATGACTAGCTGTGTCGATCGTTGAACATCAGATCTGCATGATGTTCTCTCAGAATCAGGCTCAACCGTCACACTGTAAATGGTAATATTATGTTATATGTGTTGGTCATTAATTTATAAATCTACTTATATTATTTAAATATTATGTCAGTTATTCAAGGGCATTGGCATAATTTTCATTTCTTCAGTGCAATTTGGGCAATGCATTTGACAAAACAAGGGGAAGATGTCCCTGAAAAATGGAAAAGCCCTCATGTACTGGCTTTGGCTCAAACACATCTGCCAACTCAACCATTTCAGAGTAGGAAATTACTCCAAAACAGAGTAACAAAATCAACCAAATGGCAAAAACAAGCTTTGCATTAAACATTTAAAGGTGGTTTACGAAAAAGAATAAATAAATAAAGAGAAAAAGAAAAGAAAACACCATACACTTTTAATAAACATTTGGAATAAAAAGTCCCAGTTTTACCTGATGTGCCTGCTGACACCTTGGTTTATGCATGAGGCTTTATACAATTGTGTAATATTGTTAAGTAATTTAAGTATGTCAGTGATTAGAAATACTTGCCCTCCTAGATCATAATACATTTTTCTGGTTTGTTTGTCTTTCTCTTTTTATCAGTGATAGAGCATGAGTTGGGATTCTTGCTATGAATGATCTCTTGAGCTATAATATCTGATGTGAAGAAGAAGAAAAAATATTTGAATGGATTTGTTTTTCCATTCTTTATCTCAACAAAATACCTCAAGCTAATTAAATTTTATTGTTGTTGTTTTTTTTAGGATATTTATTTTTTATATGTAAGGACTATTTTAGATGTGAATTTAATACTTTATGTGGGTTAAATATTTGTTCTCTTTCAGCTGATCGTATCACTCTGACCGATATAATTCTGGCCTACAAGCAGAACTGTGAAAAACATCATGTGAAACCAAGCCCAAAGGCTCTCGATCAATTAAAGGTACAGTGGAGTAACGTGCATTAAAATACAGCTCTTCTCTCATTTTGATTTCTTGCAATTATTACCTTATTTATGCAGAAAAATTGGTTTGAAATAGCTTTGTGTAATGAAAATAGTATTTTATGAAAATAACTTTCAAATTAAAGGAAGAAAGAAAAATCCCTCTCAGGGAGCAGGTTAATTAGCCAATCACATTTTATTGAACTAAGAAAGCAATACAATAACAAACAGGT
Organism: Moxostoma hubbsi; assembly: GCA_032164185.1. Taxonomy (NCBI): domain Eukaryota; kingdom Metazoa; phylum Chordata; class Actinopteri; order Cypriniformes; family Catostomidae; genus Moxostoma; species Moxostoma hubbsi. The sequence continues at coordinate 9,936,812 of JAVLUX010000023.1, forward strand.
AAATGAAAGTAAATGAGATGCAAATACACTCAGGCACGCACACACAAACATACACATGAACATGCATGCATAATTAAAACTCTACAATAACGTGTTTCACTTTGACCAGCGACATTAAGAGCATCAGTTTTTCTTCTGCATAAATCTACGATTAGATCAAGGAGAATTATTTGTGGAAAATTAGGTACTTAGCAGTGCTTACATTAAACACACTCTCTGCATTATCTCCATGCCGCTAATGAACCCAACTGCATTTAAAAGGAATGTAGGTGGTCCCTGTAAAAGAGTAAAATATGTATGGTTAAGTAGGAGCTAAAAGGAAGAATATTTAGTTGAGGACTGTGTGTGAATTTCTAATAAGAGAACGCTAAATGAAATTTGCTGCTTAAAGAGCATATTTATAAAAAAATTATAGGCAGGGTCATCCCTAGAGGAAGGCAGATGAAAACTACTTAAAGCTTTTATTATACTCATGGGCCTTCTCTTTTCTTTGATTTTTTTTTTTTATATTTTGTGTAAAACAGTGTTATTTTTGTTATTTTCATAGAAGGGCCCTCAAAGTTTGACACAGGTCAGATGCTTAATGTATTATTATTATTATCAGAACTTTATACACAGCTCTGTGGATTACTTGATTTCAATGATTTTAATTGGTCAATTGTGGTATTCTATGGTCAAATTATTAAATGACCCCTAAACTGTATATGATATATTAACTACGAGGGGGCTGTTTTGAGTGTACTGACTGGCACATGTTCAGGGAGGCAGCAACATATGGCGACTCTACCAACTTGGAGGAATACACAGCATCAGTGACCAGCTATATCAGCAAGTGCATTGATGATGTCACCTTCTCCAAGACCATCACCACACACTCCAACCAGAAGCCGTGGATGACTGCGGAGGTGTGTGCGCTGCTGAGGACCCGAGACTCCGCCTTCAGAGCAGGCGACCAGGCTGCCCTAAGAACAGCGAGGGCCAAACTGTCCCGGGCCATCAGAGAGGCAAAGCGTGCAGACAACCAGACAATTCACAATCACTTCCAGGACAGCGACGACACGCTGCACATGTGGCAGGGCATCCAGGCCATCACCAACTACAGGACAACATCAGTTACATGTGACAAAGATGCCTCCCTTCCAGATGCTCTGAACAACTTCTATGCTAGGTTTGAAGCACAGAACGACGCGGTGGCAAGGAAGACCACCCATCCTCCCAACGAACAGGTGCTCTGTCTTACCACGGCTGATGTGAGGAAACTCTACGTAGAGTCAACCCACGGAAGTTTGCTGGACCAGACAACATTCCTGGCAGAGTGGTCAGAGGATGTGCAGACCAGCTGGCAGATGTTCTTACCGACATCTTCAACATCTCTCTGAGCAACGCCGTCGTTCCAACGTGCTTCAAGGCCACCACCATCGTCCCCATACCAAAGAAGTCTTCAGTGTCCTGCCTCAACGACTACCGTCCGGTCGCACTCACACCCATCATCATGAAGTGCTTCAAGAGGCTCGTCATGAGGCACATTAAGACCCAGCTGCACCCCTCACTAGACCCACTGCAGTTTGCGTATCGTCCAATCCGTTCAACAGACGACGCCATCGCCACCACCCTCCATCTGGCCCTCACCCACCTAGATAAAAAGGACTCATACGTTCGAATGCTGTTCATAGACTTAACATAGACTGAATTCCTCACCACCTGATTGTAAAGCTGAACCTGCTGGGCCTGGACACCTCCCTCTGCAACTGGATCCTGGACTTCCTGACTTGGAGACCTCAGTCAGTCTGGATTGGGAACAGCATCTCCACCATCACCACACTGAGCACTGGGGCCCCCAGGGCTGTGTGCTCAGTCCACTGCTGTTCCCTCTGCTGACTCACGACTGTGCAGCAATGCACAGCTCGAACCACATCATTATGTTCGCCGATGACACAACCATGGTGGGTTACATCAGCAAGAATGACGAGTCAGCATACAGAGAGGAGGTGCAGTGGCTAATGGACTGGTGTAGAGCCAACAACCTGTCTCTGAATGTGGACAAAACAAAAGTGATGGTTGTTGACTTTAGGAGAGCACAGAGTGACCACTCTCCGCTGAACATCGACGGCTCCTCTATAGAGATCGTCAAGAGCACCAAATTCCTTGGTGTTCACCTGGCAGAGAACCTCACCTGGTCCCTCAACACCAGCTCTATTACTAAGAAAGCCCAGCAGCGTCTCTACTTTCTTCGAAGGCTGATAAAAGCACATCTCCCACCCCCATCCTCACTACATTCTATAGAGGGACCATTGAGAGCATCCTGAGCAGCTGCATCACTGCCTGGTTTGGGACTTGCACCATTTCTGACCACAAAGTCCTGCAGAGGATAGTGAGGACAGCTGAAAAGATCATCAGGGTCTCTCTTAACTCCATCAAAGACATTTACAAAAAACACTGCATCTGCAAAGCAACCAGCATTGTGGATGACCCTACACACCCCTCACACAAACTCTTCACCCTGCTGTCGTCTGGCAAGAGGTACCGAAGCATTCGGTCCCTCACAGCCAGACTGTGTAACAGCTTCTTCCCCCAAGCCATCAGACTCCTCAATACTAAGAGACTGGACTGACACACACACACACACACACACACACACACACACACACACACGTGTTCTGAATTGCACTTTAATTATTGTCACTTTATACATGGCTGCTACCTCAATAACTGAATAATAGAACACTCATCTCATAGTATGTTTGTTATGGCATTTTTAGAAACTGTCATCTTATTGCACTACTGTGCACTACTGTGTACTGGCCTCTCACTGTGCCTATTGTCCTGTTAATTTGTAGTAATTTATTATACTGTCCCGTACTTTTTGCACACGTTTGCATGTGCACTTAATATAGGTATTTTATTTAGTCTGTGTAGTCTCATGTGGTTCTGTGTTTATCCTATGTTGCTTTATGTAGCACCATGGTCCTGGAGGAATGTTGTCTCATTTCACTGTGTACTGTACTAACTGTATATGGTTGAACGACAATAAAAACCACTTGACTTGACTTGAACTGCATATCAGACTATTGACTATCCTATAATGTGCTAGTTTCATGTCTTTCATAAGTTTGTAATAATTCACGGTCTCTCTTTTTTCCACATAAACAAAATAATTTATATTTTTTATATTTTTCTTAATATTGATTTGGTAAGTTATTGCATAATAAACTGGATCATTACAAATCCTGATCACTATGTTTGGATTTATTTTGCAATAATCCCTTACATATTCCCATTATCTTTGTTTTGCAATGTTAGCACAGTTTTAGAGTTTCTCATCTCAAGTTTTCTATTTGCGTCTAATTTGGTTTCCCAGTCTTGGAACACACAGAAAGTTATCAGTATGAGTTTTTATGCCAGGGGCTTGTAAATGAGTAACGTTTGTTGAAGAAGTGTCACCACCATTGAAGTGCAAATCCTTGTGGAGGTGGTGGCAATTGTAGAAACAGAAAGTAAGAAATAGAAAAGACTTACAGAAGAGCCCATACAGTATAAGTGCTTGCCTCAGAAGCCGAGGAAGCATCATCAAAAGATTTAGCGTTTCACATCTCCCTGCAGGATAAGGCGTAGATTTTGTGAGAAGTTTGTATTTTAGACTGAGCCGTCCTCCCATTAGAGCAAATGTTGCGCCACTTCCCCCCAAAACATCCTTGTTCCCAGCCTGACTGTTGAGCTGCACAGCTCTGAGCATTCAGCAATCATCAGAAAGCCACAGAGTTTCTGATGTGAAATAACCCCCAATATGGAATAAAATTTCACAATCTCTCACATCTGAACACCATAGAGTATAAATAACTTTCACACATTTAATCTTTAATGCCCATCACACCCTCTAGATTTGCCACAATCGCACTTTCTCTGTCTTTACAGCATTAAATGCATGATTATTTCTTTCTCAGCTGTGCAACATTGTAGTCGCCATCCATGTTGACAATCATGTTTTATTAAGGCTAGTTTTTGATCACTTTCTATGACAACCACCAAGATGTTCCTAATTAAATGTCTTTTCACATATGCATCGGTGCAGGTGAAGTGACAGTGGAACAATTTAAAAAATAAAAATTGTGTGTACATTTTCATTTCGTTAATGATAAATTAAGTTATTAATTTGGTCTATGCTCTTTCTAGACACTGCAGGTTTAATTGCTTATTGTTAACTGGGAATGAATATATTTGCATATTAATTAGGTCCCAATTTACATTTTTAATTTGCTGCCTTCAAAGAGTGTGAGATAATAGGTTGTGTTATTTTAAATAATTTATCCTTTATTGCAGAAAAGATGCTAAAGGAAAATGTGCGGGTGATTTTAATCCCTAAGAGCTTTTACTGTATAAAATGTTTCAAAATAATTCTTTCAACTAATTAAATAAAGAAATAAAGGCGAATTATATGCTCTCAAACAGCTGCAAATACAAAGCCACCCAGACTGCAGTGTGCTGGAGTGGGTCGCCAGGAGTTTTTGAGTGAGGAATTGGAAATGCACTTGAGATGGCGTCTGTGGAAGTCAAGTTTATAAGCTGTGTCCCGTTCTGCCTGGAGGAAGCAAAGCTCTTTTATCACTTCATTTTGTCCTCTCCCTCCTGACACATCAATACATTTTGTACTTTGTCATTTCATTTTCTTCAATACACAGCACAGAACATTGCTTGGCTGCAAAGGGCTTCAGAAGTTTCCACATTTATTAAGATGGAAAACATCGAACAAAGACAGAGAGGTACAAATCCATGGCCCTAAGTCATCCTTGTCGGGACTTTGGTTTTGGAATAATATTAAACCGTGAGAGTGTTCGCACATTGAAATGCTTAATTTGTTTTGCTCTAAACACAAAATCCCATTAATGACGTCCTGTTCTTGTTTACAGCAGGTTGACTGCGAGACTTATCAGTCCGTTGCCTGATTGATGCTAACTGCCATCTGCTAGCTACAGTCTAACGACTAGTTTGCCAGATGGAGCTGAAATAATCTTTGCTGTGGCATACTTGAATTCAAAATCTAGAGTGTCACTTTGAAATATTGATTATTATATTTTGTTTAAGGTTTATTGATGGGCTACCATTTTACATTTACAGTGTCCATATTACACACGCACACACACACACACACACACACACACACACAAATATATATATACAGTTGAAGTCAGATATATATACAGTTGAAGTCAGAAATTCACATACGCCTTAGCCAAATACATTTAAACTCAGTTTTCACAATTCCTGACATTTAATCATAGAAAACCTTCCATGTCTTAGGTCAGTTAGGATCACTAATTTTTTTTAAGAATGTGAAATGTCAGAATAATAGTAGAGAGAATTTTTTATTTTAGCTTATATTTCTTTCATCATATTCCCAGTGGGTCAGAAGTGTACATACACTTTGTTAGTATTTGTAGCATTACCTTTAAATTGTTTAACTTGGGTCAAACATTTTGAGTAGCCATCCACATGCTTCTCACAATAAGTTGCTGGAATTTTGAACCATTCATCCAGACAGAACTGGTGTAAATGAGTCAGGTTTTCAGGCCTCTGTAGCAAAGTTTTGTATTTGGATCAAAGCAGGTTTGGACTGGGAAAAAAAAATCTGCCTGGGATTTTACATTAAACTGGCCCGAAATTTGTTGGGGGTTGGTGTCGCTGTCCTATTTTGCATATTGTGGCGCCGTTTTGTGGCCATGCATTTTAGCATTTTAGTGTTTTATTAACAAAACTAATAGAAAATTGCTTTGTTGCTTCTTATACAACCAAAAGTATGCTTTGCAGCATAAAAGTTAAGACAGGTCTTCTTTTCAGCACAACACTCTATATAAACAGTCTGGTAACAGACATGTAATATCTGGTCTGTATTTCTCTCTCTCTCTCTCTCTCTGGACTGGGCCATCTTTTATCTCCCCTGACTCTAACTGTGAACATAGAAACGATAATTAGTCACAATCCATTTCAAATGGATGTTCTTACTGCTTCTTCTCTCCCCAGATGGCCACGAAAACACCCTCCTCCAGATACCCCCACTGCCCGACTCAGGCCGGGGGAAACATACCCCCCCCCCCCCCCCCCCACACACACTTTTCTGGAGAGAATGTCCATGACAGCCATCTGTGCCCCTGGTCTGTGGACAACCTCAAACTTAAATGGCTGGAGTGCCAGATACCAATGGATGATCTGGGCGTTGGCATCCTTCATGTGGTGGAGCATGGCGTGTTCCGAATAGAGGGTGAATGCTGGTCCCAACAAATAGTAGTGGAGAGTGAGGACCACCCACTTGATGTCCAAACAAACTCTAAAGTGCTTTACTTTGTCTCTCACATAGAGAGATTTCAACTAATGTACAGCACCGGGTGCTCCTCCACCACTTGGGAAAGAACAGCACCCAGCCCCCTGTCCGATGCATCCGTCTGCAAAAAAAGGGAGAGAGAAATCAGGGGAATGCAGATGCGGCCCGCCACAAAGTGTAGCTTTTACCTGTGTGAAAGCCCGTTGACACAGCTCCGTCCACTGGACCAGGTCTGGAACTCCATTTTTAGTGATATCAGTCAGCGGGCTGGTGATTTCCGAATAAATAGGCACAAACCTTCAATAATAGCCAGCCAGCCCCAAGAACGGTCTTGCTGCAGTTTTATCAATCTGTGGCCAACTACATACCAATACCCAGGGGATTTGTCATGGTCTGCTCTCACTGCTTCCATCAGGCAGGTGGTATCACAGCATCAGGACCCGCACCAGCCGACTACATGACAGCTTCTTCCCCAAGCAATAAGACTTTTGAACACTTGATCTCTCATGATCAACAATCAGCACTGCACTTTATTAATCTATTATCTCACACTGGACTGTCATAATTATATTCTCCACAATATAACAACTGCATATATATTTTTATCTACTCTTATTTTTTATTTTTATTGTATGTGTATTATATATTGTGAGCATTGTTTACTGTACAGTACATTGTATAATAGGATTGTGTTGTGTAATTATGTGTACACTTGATATGTAAATTGTGTTGTGTAAATATGTTGTTTATTGTAATTGGTATACGTCTCGTCACTGTCATGACTGCTATGTTGCTTGGAACTGCACACAAGGCTTTCACCTACTGTTGCACTTGTGTACATGGTAGTGTGGCAATAAAGTGATTTGATTTGATTTTCTCAATGTGGTGTTCTATGGGGTTAGTCCGGCTGGGGAGAGGTGAGAATATGTCAGAGAAACTTTTTTTCAATCTGGCAAACTCTGTATGTTTTGACGGCGAGAGGTGGTCTCCAAGGACCGGAGTGAAATGATTGACTTTTAGACTCATCTCTCAAGCCCTGCCCCATCCGTATGCATTACGTTATAGTCGACTTCCCCAACTCTCCATGTGACCTCAAAGGGCCTTTGCCTCTTTGGGAGTAATTTAGAGTTTGATGAGGCTAGTAATACAAGTACTTAATCTCCCTGTGCAAACTCACGTAGTTTGTGAGTGACCTGCCATTGGACTATGATGAGCCACCTGGAACAACATTTCCTGACGGGTCCTTGGTACTAACAACTGGGTTGTATTTTCTTTTGTCTGAGCATCCTCTGTCACTCGATACTACTGATAATTTATAATTGAGAAATACGGATATGTGAGAGCAATGCACGGCTGAAGGTATTGACCATCAATTACTTTCACTTGGTCAAACGCGTGCTTAAGAGTCTCATCTTGCGTCTGCTCCGGAGGAAAATCCGCAGTGGGAATTTCCCTAAGGGCTGGGACAGTCAAAGTGATCACAGAGAGAGAGAGAGAGAGAGAGAGAGAGAGAGAGAGAGAGAGAGAGAGAGAGAGAGAGAGAGAGAGTGGGACGCACCGGCCCCCAGGTACGCCACTAAATAGTCCTCCGCCAACTGTACTGCTTCATCCAGCGACGCCGGGTGGTGGCACTGGACCCACTCCTCTGATCCTTTTGTAGTCGGGTAATGAATTGTTCCAGCACCACAAGATCAATGACATGCCCGACATCGCTGGGCTCACGGAGCTGTTGAGCCAAGGCAAACGAATGGCCGACTTCACTCAGCGTCATGGATTGGAATCGCTGGCGGTGCTCCTTTGGACTGCGGCAGACCTGCTACAGGATGACTTCCTTCAGCTTGGGGTACCTCAGGTGGTTGTCAACCGGGAGCTGATGGGCCACGAGCTGGGCCTTCCCGGTCAGCAGCAGGTGCACTGCCTGTCAGAGGTGGACTGCCCATTGTGCCCACGGCCATTCCAGAGCTTGGGCCGTGTGCTCGAAGAGCTCCAGAAAGGCCTCTGGATGGTCTTGCACCCCCATCTTCGCAAGCAACACATGGGGTTCGCTGCTGCTGTGGACGCGGCATGTGCCCCTTCCTGAGGCACCAAGATCCGCATCGCCCGTCGGTCCTCCTCTTGGCCTTGAAGGAGCGCTTCAAAGCACTGTTGCTGCTCTGCCCACAGATCCATGAGGGCCTGGTGTTGAGCCTGGTGGATACTGGCAAGGGATCGGAACACTTCCTCCAGAGCCGAAGATGACTCCATAGCAGCGTACTCTTCCTCCTTGACCTGCGTTTCGGCACCAGAGTAGCAAATGTTTGTATTTGGATCAAAGGAGGAATGGGGGCTGGTATTCACAGTCCACGTGAGTCAGAGTTTTATTAACAAAACTCTGGTCTCTCTCTCTCTCTCTCTCTCTCTCTCTCTCTCTGGACTTAGCTGTCTTTTATCTCCCCGACTCTCACTGTAAACATAAAAATTGTATTATTCATAGTTCATCTCTTGTCTTTACCACTTTCTCTCTCCCAGACAGGTGCTCGACCATGCCCTCACCTCCACAGCCTCGTTGCTCACACACGCCTTTTCTGTTCTGACCACAAATTTTTTATTGGATGGAGTTTAGGGCTTTGTGATGGCCACTGCAATATCTTGAATTTGTTGTCCTAAGCCATTTTGCCACAACTTTGGAGGTATGCTAGGGGTAATTTTCCATTTGGAAGACCCATTTGCGACCGAGCTTTAACTTCCTGGCTGATGTCTTGAGATGTTGCTTCAATATATCCACATAATTTTCCTTCCTCATGGTGCCATCTATTTTGTGAAGTGCACCAGCCCCTCCTGCAGCAAAGCACTCCCACAACATGATTGTACCACTCCCATGCTTAACGGTTATGATGGTGTTCTTAGGCGTGCAAGCCTCACCCTTTTTCCTCCAAACATAAAAATGGTGATTATGGCCACAGTTCATTAGACCAGATGACATTTCTCCAAAAAGTAAGATCTTTATCCCCATGTGCAATTGCAAACTATAGTCTGTTTTTTATGGCGGATTTGGAGCAGTGTATCCTTCCTTGCTGAGCAGCCTTTCAGATTATGTCGATAAAGGACTCGTTTTACTGTAGATGTAGATACTTGTCTACCTGTTTCATCCAGCATCTTCACAAGGTCCTTTGCTGTTGTTGATTTGCAGTTTTTGCACCAAACTATGTTCATCTCTAGGAGACATAATGCGTCTCCTTCCTAAATAGTATGATGGCTGCGTTGTCTCATAATGTCTCCCAAGGATGAACCAGACTTGTCCACAAATTTGTTTTCTGAGGTCTTGGCTGATTTCTTTTTATTTTCCCATGATGTCAAGCAAAGAGGCACTGAGCATGAAGGAAGTCCTTCAAATACATCCACAGGTACTCCAAATTGGTGCACCTCTATCAGAAGCTAATTTGCTAATTGTCCAAAGGCTTGACATAATGTTTGTCATTCACAAAGTAGATGTACTAAACAATTTGCCAAATATATAGTTTGTGTCATGTTTAAATGTGTTTTTGTTCATGTTTTGCTTGCATGTCTTTTGTTTTGATAAGTCTAGTTCCTGTTTCATTTCATGTGGTTCCCTAGTCATGTGATGTCCTGTTTTCCCTCCATGTTCATGTGTCTTGTTTTCATTGGTTTATTGTCTTATTGTTCTAGTCTGTTATTGGTTTAATGTAATTAGTCATGTTATCTTGTTTAGTATTCTGTTTGATCACTGGTTTATGTTTTCCCATGTCATGTATTTAAGCCCTCATGTTTACCATTGTCCTTGGTCTAGTATTGATGTTAGTTTGTGTAGCAATTTCTAGTTCATGTCAAGTTTAAGCCTTGCCTACCATGTTCATGTTTAAGTTTCAAATTTATGTTATGTTTTATTCATGTTTATAGTTAGGGTTTTTGGTTTTCACATTGATTATTAAACTGCACTTGGGTTCTTCATTTCATCGTCATTGTCTTCTTCATTGCCATTACCAGCTACACTACATTACAGTTTGCTAATATTAAATCTGTGGAGTGGTTAAAACATTTTTTAATGACTTCAACATAAGTGCATGTAAACTTCTGACTTTAACTGTGCATACATATTTGCAACATATTTGCAATGTTGATTAAACAGAGACCAGTGCCATATGTCTATTTAAAAGTTAGTATAAGGTAATGCACTCTTCAAAATAAAGAAGATTCTTAAAGATCTGTTTCACAAGTCATAAACATGAGTGAAATTCATACATGTGGCATAATGGAACTGACTCCTTTATTTAACTTTGTTTACTCTGATCTTGTTTTATACCTCTTATCTCTCTCTCTCTCTCTCTCTCTCTCTCTCTCTCTCTCTCTCTCTCTCTCTCTCTCTCTATCACTCTCTTTCATGCAGCAAATTACTTGTGTTTCTGACAGAGCCAGGTATCTTGACCTGTCAGGTAGGTGCATTCATTCTCTTTTTTATTACTATTTTTGGACTTGTGTATTATTGATTGATCTTTATTTTATTTAATTTTTTATGCTAAACACCAGCAGCAAAAGCCCCAAGTGCTGTTAGTTTTCATCTCTCTATCCGTCATAGTATTCCAGCATTATTCATATTTCTATCAGCATGTTTTTGGCATCACCAGTCTGACCTGCTGTAATCGTGCTACCATGAACAAACAGAAAAGCTGTCCCATCCTCCTACATGAAGTTTAGGCCTGAACTTTCAAATTCATAGACACATATAGTATCTGGGAGGAGACGCTCACCAGCTGTGACAACACAACTGAAGGTTCAAACATGCATTTTAGCAATCAGATATTTTATTTATGTTTTTTTTTTTTTTTTAAGTTGTAAAACTTGCCAAAAAAACTTATAAAAATTGGCCTTTATATGCAGTACTTATATGTGGAAATGCTTCTGTTTTTATAAGAATCGTTGGAATTACCGGGGGCCTGGATAGCTCAGTGACTAAAGACACTGACTACCACCCCTGGAGTCACCCCTCATATTCAGGGTGTGCTGAGTGACTCCAGCCATGACTCCTAAGCAACCAAATTGGCCCGATTGCTAGGGAAGGTAGACTCACATGGGGTAACCTCCTTGTGGTTGCTATAATGTGGTTCTCGCTCTTGGTGGGGCGTGTGGTGAGTTGTGCGTGGATGCCGCGGAGAATAGCGTGAAGCCTCTACACTGTGCACTCCACACTATGTCTCCACTGTAATGCACAGTCAGATTGACCGTCTCAGATGCGGAGTCAACTGAAATTAGTCCTCCGCCACCTGAATTGAGGCGAGTCACTATGCCACCACGAGGACTTAGAGTGCATTGGGAACTGGGCATTCCAAATTGGGGAGAAAAAAGGAGAGAAAAAAAAAGAATCAATGGAATTTATTTCAATGGAATTTATAAAAATGTATGCATTAGGTAGATGCTTTAATCGAGAAAAAACTAAACTTTGCATTCAAGGTATATATTTTAGGAAAATGCTATTTGCACCTTGGTGTAAATAGTGGCAGATATTATTTTCACCCCAACCCTGTTGCAAATAATGGTAGATAATAGTTGCACCCTGGTGCAAATTATGTCAGATACTATTTGCACCTATATTTAAATATAAACATGCAGTATGAGCATCAGTGCAGTGTGTTTATTGTGTTTATTTAGAGTCCCACAGACACACTACATTAACCTCTACCCCTAAACCTAACCTTAACCTTAACTTGGAAAAAATATAACAACGTTGTTTTTACTACAGTAACCATAGTTTCACCATGGTAACTATATTACTACCATATTACTGTACTTACGCCATTGTTAATTACATTAAAACTATGGTTTCTGCCAAAAAACATGGTTACTACAACCTTAGTAATACAGCGTTGCAATCTACACACAAGTGATGCCGAGCCGTGGTAATGAGTGTGATCGACAGACCCCGCCTCCACAACAAACCCTTCTCTGCAATCCTCGACATTCACTTTGACCAAATCACTGTGATGAAATCAACATTTATATTAATTTTTATCCATTATTTTAAGTAGAATTAAAGAAAATATTAAGAGTGGTAACAGGAAATCGGATGGGAAAAACAGTGGGACAAAACGCGGATTCAAACCACGGTTGCTAGGACAAGAGTACACATTCACACACCGTCTTTACACCCCACTCCACTGCAGTGACACCTAATGTTTAGTTTGTCATATATTTCTGTGGTTCCATCAGACTATTGGGGTGCAAATAGCTGCACTGTGGCAGTTGCTCTTTACACAAGGGTGCAAATAGACACTTTGTATATTTATCATTACGTGTTCCCTGGGAATTGAACCCATGACCTTGACATAGATCGTGCAATGCTCTTTTATAATTTAATCCACAGGGAAATGCAATGCAACATGCATGCTACAATTAAATGTAACATATAAAACTTTTAGAATTATTTCAGAATAAACATTATAAATATAATGTACTATAAAACAATATACTGTATATGTTTGACTACTGTTATTCTGATGGCCTCAACAGATTTATGTATTTATTTTGTGTGTTTTAAACAGATTTTAAGTGCATTTTGAATTCCCTTAGATATCTAGAAAGATAGTAGCCTGTTTCAGATATCCCTGAAGTGTGAGCCAGCCACAACAGTACTTTTTAGAGCTACCACACTTTGATAAGATCAGAACTTTGATGAGCCTGTTAATTGAAATGTACACCCCAATGCTGAAGGGCTTTAGTTTGGGATTAAACTGCTGTCCCTTTGATGACTGAAACAGCGGTTATTGATACTAGTGAAAGCGAGATTGAAGCACGGGTCAGCATGTTTTGGCTTCCCACACCCTGTCACGCACTGATGACATCTAACTCCAAGACTTAGTGTTATTATCTGCACATGGCAGAGGGGATTAGAAAAATGTGAATTTTGATCCCCCTTCCTATGGTTAAGTGATTAGTTAAGTGATTATTGTTAAAAAAAAAAAATACAAATGATTATGCTAATGATTAATTAATTATTATCTCCCCAACATGCAGCTCAGAGCGAACTGGCTTCTCCCAAACCAGGAAGATAAGGGCTTATGATGGGAAGGGGGCCTTTGCGATGCGTGTCTAATATAGAAGGACTGCTGTGGCCATCAAAGTATTTCTCAGGGCTTTGTTTAAAAGTCATCTGTTCCTGCATAATCACTAGCTCTTTGATTGTCTCCTCTATTGAAGGGAGGGGATGGGACATGTTATGTGCTTTAATGTCCAATATGTTTTGCTATTAAGGGGCTGAGATTAAGATTCGTGGTGTAGGTTTCGGTATTTATCCAGTGCTTGCGAATTGTTTCACTGCAAATGTACTTTGACACTCGGTCGACTATGGGGGGCTCAAAGTGTAAAGTGTGGTATCTCCGTTTTGATTGCTTTTCCAGGTGAACGGTTAGATTATTGCTCCTGTGAGTCTCTTGAAGAGATCCTGAAATCAGTGCAATTTGATTTTATCAGTCTGCAGGGGGCTGAGCTCGAGGAAAATGTAAGTGTAAGTGTGTGAAAAACATTTAAATTTGAAATTCAGAACTTTGTATACATTATTGTCATATAGTGTCATTGTATGTATATGCAAAGGTGAAGTGTGTAAGTGCTGTGCATCACAAAGGGTATCAAAACATTTTCAAAAATAATGGATGTTTTCAAAAAGGTTTCAAAAACCTAGCCCATCTATCATTGGTCAGCAAATATAGAGTCTCGCCCCAAACTCCCACCATTGGTTGAGCCAGTGTTGCTACTCTGGTTGATGGCTGGTTGGGATTCTCAAACAAAAAGAGCAAAGTTTTGATAGTGCCACAGAGCCGGTGTTACACTTTTTGGGGAAGCAACCTACGCGGCTTGCTTAGGAGATTTACAATTACGCACTTCACTTTTAAGATAACAATTTGTTAAGTGACCAAAATGTCTTCATTATGGCATTGTTTAAATGTCAATGTTCTATTATTTGTTAATATTGTTTTTTTTTTTCATCACAAGGGAGCATCATCTTTGCTGGATATGTTTTTGTTCTATGAATCTGCTACACACCTTGATGTGTCCTCTAACTCAGGCATGGGGTTCTCAGGTTGGCTGTCACTTTCACACCTTCTCAGACAGGTAGAGTCTGAATATTTTCTCATTGCATGCATAATCGTACTGCCCAAAAGGTTGTGGCATATGTAATTCAGTTAGAATAATTGATTTTTTTTTTACGTGCCTAGTACAGCCAGAATTGTGCCATCATTTACTCATTCGTATATTGTTTCAAACCAATATGATTTCCTTCTTTAATGTAACATATAAGGAGGTGTAATACAGAATGTTCAGTCTCTGGCCATGTCCACACAAATCCTAATAAAAATAATTACGCCTCTTATCCACACTTCCACTGAAAACTGAGGCTTTCGAAAACACTGACCTCAATAAACTGATGTCAATAAACTGAAAACTGAGTTTTCAAACTTGGTCTCAGTCACAATTCATTTTCATAACATCTTATTTTCCATAAATAGACCATTTCCACAGTCTGTAAAGACTCATTTTCATCATATTTAGCAGCGTAAATCTTTTATAGATTTACAAATAGAAAAGTCTTCTATTAGAATTCATAGAAAACATTTTTCAAGCTTGTAAAACTTTGGTTTTAAAGCAAATTAATCTTTTTAAAGGATCCTTAAAATATACTCATAAAAAAAAGCTGATAAAGAAATTTAAATTTTGCAGTGTATAACTTTGTATTAAGTAAGTTGTTCCTTGACCATGCACGTCCGTATACTACTCTGTTGGTATTCAGACTGATTTTGGAAGCAATGAATTATCATGCATCAAAGAAGAAAATGTCCACACTACTAAATAACACTATATTCTTACTTTGATTTTAATGGCCTCATAAAACTGCAGACAATGTATGTTCATTTAGATGAAAGACAGCATCACCTCATGGTGACAATAACTTCAATAGCAAAGCCAAAGGCATGCTCTTAGGCAGTATATATGAGATCAATCGAAATCTCCCTAGAAAGGAAAAGTTAAAAAAAAAATCTGGACATTTTTGAAGTGGTGGACTAAAGGATGAAACTCAGGAATGGCCCGCAGATCTTTGGGAACCTCCCGTCAGAATTGTTTTCCAGTTTTGACGTTTCCGTTTCTTTAGACAGGGTGGTTTTTGATGAGAGAGGATGAGATAGAAAGGCCAGTCCGCAGCAAGGGCAGAAAAAGGCCTCTCTCTCTCTCTCTCTCTCTCTCTCTCTCTCTCTCTCTCTCTCTCTCTCTCTCTCTCTCTCTCATGACTTGCTGTCTGGTCTCTTCAGAGTGGATGCCTGTGGAGACTGGATGCTTGCAACATGCCCATGGTGGACTACGCTGCGCAGGCCTTGTCAAAAGCCCTTCTCACCAGCAGGCTGTCAGTGCTACACCTTGAAAACACCTGCCTGAGCGGCAAACCTCTCTTCACACTTGGTATGCCCAGCACACAATATGCACTCTTGAGGTGCATAAAGAAATTTTGGGTGCTCACGGCTAGAGAATATGACCCTGTGCTGTGAGATGCTAATGATCCTTAGCGGATGCACTGTGGAAAATGGGGTCAACTGCAGTGCCATACTTGACTTTACTTCTTATTTGTTACCAAGAAATTTAAAGAAATAGTTTATCAAAAATGAAAATTCTGTCATCATTTACTCATCCTCACATTGCTTAACCTGTTGAAATAAAATTAAAAAAAGATATGTTTTTTTTTCTTCTGTGGAATACAAAAGGAGAAATTTTGAAGTATACACTGGTCTCCTAGTAAATTTAAGTTATTATTCACTGAAAAGTAGATTAATAGTTTATTATAAAAGTAGCAATGTCATATTTGTGAGCTAACAATTTATAAAAAATTTTGTGAAAGGATTCATTAAAACATCTGATTTTAAAGAATGATTTGTCTACAATATTTCAGCATGTTTCTCACCCGAAGCTATCTTGTGACTTCAGAAGACTTGGAATGAAGTGTATGAGTAATATGGATCACTTTTAATAAACTTTAATGGTGGATTTGTGTCTTTTTTTTAGGCTGTAATGCTCCCCAAGTTGATTGAAATTGCATAAAAAAGAGTGACCAATACATTCCTGGAAATCTCTCCTCTTGTGTTCCACAAAAATAAAATAAACTTTATATAGGTATTAAATGACATAAAAATTAGAAAATATCGACAGAATAAAAATTTTGGGGTAAACATTTGATCAAATGTATAAATTGTTTGGAATACTGCAACACCAACAACATGAGATATGTGCTAATTTAGAACTAATATCCCTCTTTAAGGAGGGACAGATGTTTTTGTTGTGACATTTGGTTTGGTGTTAGTCTTGATAGTTCTATTCAAATTTGCCACTGCATAAGTACTTTTTCTGCAGGCAGAGTTAGGAAACCTGTAAAGACTGTATCATTACTGCACCACATAATGTTCCAAAGGGCATGTTATCATGCCTTATGTTCACAAAGATTTAACTTCTTTTAACAGTGCAGAAAGTGCTAATATCAGTCTACGAGTTCTTTCACTTGCGCTTGTGTGAATACTGCAATATGCCAATCATAAAGTACAGAGAGTATGTGTTTGAAATAAGGATTCTCCATTAGCGGCCCAGGCAAGCATGAACAGATGATGCAGGACAAGGGAAGGAGTGGCAGATTTTGGCCCAGTGAACCTAACAGCCAGACTGGGCTTGGATTAGATGTCCTAATCTTCTGCCTGTCACTTTACACATTGCTGCACCGATCCGTTCAGGGTACTTCAGCCAGCTCACTGTGAGACCAAGTCCCTCCCACAGCACTGCAGAATTAAATTGCGGTTCCAAGCAACATGGCAGAAAGAAAATTACAATAAACATCTGATTTACACATAACACAGTTTACACATCTGTTACACAACACAATATACACCAACTAAGACTGTATACAAAAAAAAAAATAATAATATACAATATAATGTACAATAGAAACAAAATAGAAGACTGTATACAATAAAAATACACTGTACCCCCCCCCCCCCCCCCCCCCCACTAGAGGTTTTCAACACATTTGAAAACCTCTAGTTGAGGAGTCCTTTACAATGCACGTGACACTGTGTCTATACTGCAAGCAAGCGGCATTACAAAAAAACTGAATTGTTACAATCATTATCAGCAATGCTGTCAACTCTTCAAGTGGTACAACAACCAAACAGGGGTATATTTTGGGGACTCAAACGCTTATCCATTACAAAAAATACCACTTTGACGTAGAACAATACTTGTGTGTCAAGCATTGCTCTACAGTTCTTGAAAATAAAGCACATATAGTTGGGTAAACATGAATTACCATTGGAGAATGTACTATACTCCATCTGGAAACAGCATTTTGATAATTATTTTATAATTATTACACAATAATTTATCACCTCATATTAATTCAGAGATTACATTAAATATTTGTACTTTTACAAGTAAGGTTGTCGCACAACGCAGATATACACTTTTCCTACACAATGATGTAAATTCTAAACAAAAATATTGATGTTGCTTAAAAGAAAGTACCTGCACATGTTGTGCATCAACTACTCATTTACTGTCCATAAAAATGGCAATGTGATGCAATTAAGGACCTTTTTAATGAATAACTCAGTTGATTGTGATATGCACCAATGTATTGGCCAAACTTCAGGCATCTGTCTTTTGTTTAAAAACAGCCAGTGATCAGGGCAGATTATTACAACCAAAAGATGGTGCAAAATGTGACATAATTAGCCTACAACTCCTGCTGCGTGTAAAGGAAAGTGTCCCTTCTGTAGAATTACTTTGAATTGGGTGACAATTCCCCGCGACCCTGTACACAGGATAAGCGGTTGACGATGGATGGATGGATGGATGGGTGACAATTACATCAGTTGCTATTTGTAAGCTTTTCATGAGATGGAACTAGCTATAAAACTTAACACTAATTTTAACAACTACTTTGATTACTCACCTTAAAGCAACATACAGCAAGAAATATGATGAGTGTGTTAAAGTTAAATTGGAGGCTGCTTCAGATAAAAAGGGACAAGCTTCATCATTCAGAATTCAGTAAATGTGAGTTCAGAACATTGAAAAAATTAGGAAATCTTACTAATGTGAGCCTACAAGAGAATTCAGAATTTAGTTTAGCATGTTAACGTGAGATTATAATGTGTTTCATTGTTTTGTTTATAACTGAGACCAGTAACTCTGAAATTTGAAAAACATAGATACATAAATAATAAAGTTATTAATAAAATGTATTTAAAATGTATTCAAATAATTATTAGTGGTTTAAAACAAGGTACCATAAAATAATCTGTATCGACAGATGCTGTTATAAATAATCAGATATTGTTTCTGCACACAAATATTGTATTGGTGCATTTCTAATACAATGTAATTTGTTATTGAGGAATACCTCAATAGAGTGAAAGTAGCCACTGTTGTTTCATCTGGCTAATGTCTAAGATGCCTGCATCTGTAAATAACTGGAAAAGAGTGAGAGAAAGAAAGAGATCGAGAGAGAGAGAGAGAGAAAGAAAGAGAGAGAGAGAGAGAGATTAAGAAAAAAAAAGAGAGAGATGCTGTAGACATAGGCCATTAACAGAGCCCAAGTGAAATGACCTTAATTGAGACAGAGGAGTGGAGTGGCACATCCTCTGTTTTCATGCCTCTGTGATTTTAAGCTGCATGTTGATCCATTTGATATTTTGGTGCCACTCGGCCACCCCCTTCATTCTTCCCAGCGGGATGCCACGCTTCTGATCATTGCTATCGATCAGTGGGGCCCTGATTGCGGGACTTGCTGGCTCGCACAGTGGAGTCCCTCTGATCAATTCAACGATCCCCCTATTTGGTTCCTACTGTGAATGATGACAATGTTGGCATTCCGCATGCAACCGACAGGGTCTGATCAAATCTGCCACATTGATTTGAACAGACAGCTCTTTGAGGCCACAGACAAAAAAAACATGAAAGCTTCTCTGGCCCTAAAAGGGACACATAATGATGTTGACAATTATAATGATGACTATAATAATCACAGTGATGTAAATAAAAATGATAATGGAGTTAGTCCTCCAAAACCTCACAGTTTTCAATAAGCCTTTGTTGTGAATTGGAAGAACTTCAGGAGCCAATCATAGAAAACCCTTATGTTTTGTTGTATTCCTTGTTTTCTTAGGCCTTTTTTCTTCAGATTATATGACATGGCATGATTTCTTGTATAACTATGACCAAGTTATTTGGCACAAAAATCTTGTACAAGGACAAAACAGTATAATTATTAAAGATTTTTTATTTTTTTTATATAGTTGGTGCCCTGAAAAGGAATGCTGCTTTACAGGAGCTTTACATCTCTGATAACAACCTTAATGGCTACCAGGACTCCATGCAACTCGGTGACCTCCTCAAATACAACAGCACTCTTAGGACCTTGGACCTAAGCAACAATACCATATCTGATACAGGTATGTCCATGGTGTACCGGTCAATCTGAGTGTACAGTTGAAGTCAGAAATGTAAATACATTTGGTTGAAGTAATTAAAATTTTATATTAGCAAACTGTAGATTTGGCAAGTTAACTGTGCCTTTAATCAGCTTGGAAAATTCCAGAAAATGATGTCAAGCCTTTAGGCAATTAACCAAATAGCTTCTGATGGGCTAATTGGCAAACTGGAGTCAGTTGGAGGTGTACCTGTGGATTTATTTTAAGGCCTACCTTCAAACTTTAGTGCCTCTTTGCTTGACATGGGAAAATCAAAAGAAAGACCTCAGAAAAAATGTCTGGTTCATCCTTGGGAGCAATTTCCAAAAGCCTGAAGTTACCACATTCATCTGTACAATCAATAGTATAAACTAGTATAGTATAAAGTATAAACACCATGGGACCACAAAGCCATCCTACCGCTTAGGAAGGAGACACATTCTGTCTCCTAGAGATGAATGTAGTTTGGTGCCAAAAGTGCAAATCAATCCCAGAACAACGTCAAAGGACCTTGTGAAAATTCTGGAGGAAACAGGTAGACAAGTATCTATATCCACAGTAAAACAAGTCCTTTATCAACATAACCCTAAAAGGCTACTCGGCAAGGAAGAAGCCACTGCTCCAAAACCACCATAAAAAGACAGACTACAGTTTGCAAGAGCACATGGGGAAAAAGATCTTATTTTTTGGAAAAATGTCCTCTGGTCTGATGAAACAAAAATTGAACTGTTTGGCTATAATGACCATCATTATGTTTGAAGGAAAAATGGTGAGGATTGCAAGCCGAAGAACACCATCTCAACCATGAAACATGGCGGTGGCAGCATCATGTTGTAGAGGTGCTTTGCTGCTGGAGGGACTGGTGCACTTCACAAATAGATGGCCTCATGAGGAAGGAAAATTATGTGGATACATTGAAGCATTGAAACCTGACTCAGTTACACCAGTTCTGTCAGGAGGAATAGGCCAAAATTCCAGCAACTTATTGTAAGAAGCTTGTAGAAGGCCACCCAAAACATTTACAATGGTGCCGTGACCCAGATGGGAGTGAGGTTTAGGGGGGTGAGTGTAACGGGAGCCAGCTGGTAGATAGCTGTGCAGTGTGTAAACCTTACTCTCTTGACCTCAAGAGGTGCACTAGCGACTGATGCTAGAGGCTGTAGCCTTTAGCCTCCTTTTTAGCACACAAGTCTCCCACGCCAGAGACGCCGGTTCGAGTCCCGTTCGGAGCGGGGCGACCAGGGCCGGTTACATATGTAAACTTCCGACCCACTGGGAATGTGATGAAAGAAATAAAAGTTGAAATAAATAAATTTCTCTACTATTATTATGACATTTCACATTCTTAAAATAAAGTATTGACCCTAACTGACCTAAGACAGGGAATGTTGTCTACTCTTAAATGTCAGGAATTATGAAAAACTGAGTTTAAATGTATTTGGCTAAGGTGTATGTAAACTTCTGACTTCAACTGTATATTGTGACTTGTGAACTATAGCGAATACCATGGCTGAATGATGTTTTTGTGGTTAAGATACACAATTTGAATTTTGTGAAGCTTTTGTTTTTGTTCCACAGGTCTGGAGGAGATTTGTGATGCACTGAGCATCCAAAAGGCTGGTTTAAGAATGCTGATACTGAGTAACAATCACATCACTCATCATGGCTTGATCCATCTACATAATGTTCTGGTGAGATGTCCTCTCGGGCAAGATAATAGAGATATATAGTCATTTTAATTATTACAACAGCACTTCAAGAGTTGTGATGAAAAAAAGAAAGAAAAAAAAATATTAGTTCTCCCAAAATTGGGAGGGAAAGATTATCACCTAAACAACAACAACAACTTAAATTTGGTCTGCCATACAGTATGACTTCAAAAGACTTGGAATATAACAAATACATTCCATTGAACAATTTTATGATATTCCCTTTCATTATATGGAAAAGAGTACCCAGGATATTCTTCAAAATTTCACCAGTTTTGGGTTCTGTGGAAAACGAAGAAGATCATACTGGTTTGGAATGATATGAGAGTAAATGATGTCAGAATTGTATTTTTAGGATAACACATCTGGAAGATGATGCCTCAGCTATATACTTAATAATTTCCACAACTGCCTCTAACACTGTTTTCTTTTACCAAAAAATGTGGGTTGCACATTCCAGTGAACACAATATTTTTCACTCAGTAAGTTACTATGATTATCAGTTATTTATTCATTCCTATTTTATCTGAGTGTTGCTTTGATTAAAGATGAACAGTGACACTGCATGTGGCCCCTGCTTGGCTTGGGAGAGGAAGCACCCAACCCATCAACACGACAGCTACTGGATTTTTGCTGTGCTGTGTACAGCAGAGTTTGACACACTGAGAGAAAAGAGATGAGAACAAAAGGAAATAGCTTGTCTCATCTTCACTGGAAAAGCTCATCTCTAATCCTTAATAATATCTATTCCTCTTCAGCAGCTCTGATTGTCAGAATAAACTGTACCTTTCTGTCATCTGAATGGCATTTCTAATCAAAAGCTGCAAATTAAAGGCATGCTTTCTCTACTCTCGGCCTTTGGCGTGTTCACAGATAATTCATCCAGGCCAAAAATAAAGCCTGCTCATTCCATTTTGCCTGTACCAAATGGGAACAGTTTGATTAAATAATAGATATGTGTTTAGAGGGCTTTTTCATGTGGTCTGTCACTAAGAAGGATAAGTAGACATCCATGCGGCCATAATGAATATAATTAGTCCAATGGCTGGTCGTGTCAAATATGACACAGGAAGGGATGTTATTAACCTTTCTTTCTTTTTTTTCCTGGGGTGTCTTTAAATGCAGAAGAAGAGAGCGAGAATAAATAAATGGTTTCTTTGGGCAGACACAGATCTCTCTGATGTCAGCAGAACATAATTAAATCACCATGTCATCCACATTTTTGAGTCAATCATTGTCTAGTCAATTGGAAATCAGATGACCAAAGTAGTCAAGCATTTGCAAGCAAGACGGCCGAGGTGTGGAGTGGCTTGCCTGTTACCTTTGCTCTCCGGGGAAGCGCAGCTAGAGGCACAGCAACTTCCTGCCGCCAGCCTCCTCAACTACAGAGACATGATCAAGGGTTGGCTGTAGTCCTGAGCAGAACCACTAGCACTCCAGGGCTCTGAAGTTTGGGAAGCATGGCTACCCCTTTGCTTTTGTGCAACAGCATCGGGATGCCTGTCAAAGATGGCTGCTGCTACCATGCCGCCCCATGGGCATGGTAGGGAAGCCTGGGCTTGCTCTGTGTGAGCTGCGGGGAAGCTGAGCACTGCCAGGATCTGTGTCCATTGTGGGAGGTGGGTATGCTGATCTGGATCCCTGATGCTCCATTGGCTTCCCCCGATCGGGTAGGGATGTATCAGATACAGGTGAGTTTATAAGGAGATACATATCAAGCTTTGGTGGATTTTACCCATACCTCTATCCACCAATGCTTGGTGCAAGGAGGGGCTTTGGTACGAATAAACAGGTGAGTGTGCGCTGTGTGCACAAGGATATTCACAGGTATCCAGTGGTTACCATTGAGATACTATTTAGGGTGAAAAGCATAGAGTAGAATCCATTGTTTATTCCCGCCTCACCCATCCACTGATTTTGGGAATGAATTGGCCTGAGTTTAGGAATTTATTAAGGGAAAAATGTGTGGAATTGTCCTGTAAAATGTTGTATCGGTGTGTCATGTGCAATGCTATGGCTGGGGAGGCAGTGCCAGGGCCATGTCTACTCCGCATCAAGATGATGGAAGAGAGGGAATTCCTGTCCTCAAGGGGTTCCCTGACAGGGATTTCCCTCTAGAGCAGTCAGGTTATGAGTCCCTCATACACGCGTTGGAACAAGTGAGAGTTATCGATGGTCAACAGCTCCAACCTGACTTCACACTCACATACACATATTTTTATGTATATATATATATATATATACACTCACCTAAAATCACATGGCAGTTGCTTCAATGCATTTAGGGGTGTGGTCCTGGTCAAGACAATCTCCTGAACTCCAAACTGAATGTCAGAATTGGAAAGAAAGGTGATTTAAGCAATTTTGAGCGTGGCATGGTTGTTGGTGCCAGACGGGCCGGTCTGAGTATTTCACAATCTGCTCAGTTACTGGGATTTTCACGCACAACCATTTCTAGGGTTTACAAAGAATGGTGTGAAAAGGGAAAAACATCCAGTATGCGGCAGTCCTGTGGCCGAAAATGCCTTGTTGATGCTAGAGGTCAGAGGAGAATGGGCCGACTGATTCAAGCTGATAGAAGAGCAACTTTGACTGAAATAACCACTCGTTACAACCGAGGTATGCAGCAAAGCATTTGTGAAGCCACAACACGCACAACATTGAGGCGGATGGGCTACAACAGCAGAAGACCCCACCGGGTACCACTCATCTCCACTACAAATAGGAAAAAGAGGCTACAATTTGCAAGAGCTCACCAAAATTGGACAGTTGAAGACTGGAAAAATGTTGCCTGGTCTGATGAGTCTCGATTTCTGTTGAGACATTCAGATGGTAGAGTCAGAATTTGGCGTAAACAGAATGAGAACATGGATCCATCATGCCTTGTTACCACTGTGCAGGCTGGTGGTGGTGGTGTAATGGTGTGGGGGATGTTTTCTTGGCACACTTTAGGCCCCTTAGTGTCAAGTGGGCATCGTTTAAATGCCACGGCCTACCTGAGCATTGTTTCTGACCATGTTCATCCCTTTACGGCCACCATGTACCCATCCTCTGATTGCTACTTCCAGCAGGATAATGCACCATGTCACAAAGCTCGAATCATTTCAAATTGGTTTCTTGAACATGACAATGAGTTCACTGTACTAAAATGGCCCCCACAGGGATGTGGTGGAACGGGAGCTTCATGCCCTGGATGTGCATCCCACAAATCTCCATCAACTGCAAGATGCTATCCTATCAATATGGGCCAACATTTCTAAAGAATGCTTTCAGCACCTTGTTGAATCAATGCCACGTAGAATTAAGGCAGTTCTGAAGGCGAAAGTGGGTCAAACACAGTATTAGTATGGTGTTCCTAATAATCCTTTAGGTGAGTGTATATATATATATATATATATATATATATATATATATATATATATATATATATATATATATATATATATACATGTATATGTTGCTTTTGTTCCCTTAAACATTAACTATATGTATTACAGTTTATTTTTTTTTTAATGCATGATTTTCTGTAAAGGTGCATTGAAACGATGTGTGTTATAAAACAAAAAATGACTTGAAGTTTATACTGTTAGTATATTTATACCTTTATATCATTATTTCATTACGTTTATTTATTTATGTATTTAGTTATTGATTTGTTTCTTTAAAGTTGATAATGTATGTTTATTCTGCAATGTAATTATATTAATAAGTTTATTTATTTGTGTTTTTTATGTATGTCTTTTGTTCCTTTGAAATTTATATTATTAATATGTTTTTAATCTTAATATATTTATATTTATATAAGTTGATTATTAATTTCTTTGTTTTTTTAGTTTTTGTTACTTTTAAGTTGATACTGTTCGTATGTTTAAACTTTTTTCATTTATTTTTGTATTTGCGTGTTTGTTTTTTAATGGATTTTGTTCCATTTATGTTGATATTAGTATGTAAATACTATGTTAATATAATGTAATATACATGAAATATGTTAATATAGTTACATTATTAATTTATTTATAGCTTTTGTTTCTTTAAAGTTGATAATGTTAGTGTGTTTATACTATAATGCAATTATTTTGTTAAAGGAATAGTTCACCCCAAATGAGAATTATATAATCATTTACTCACCCTCATGCCATCCCAGATGTGTATGACTCTCATTCTTCTGCAGAACACAAACAAAGATTTTTAGAAGAGTATTTCAGCTCTGTAGGGCCATACAATGCAAGTGAATGGTGACCATCACTCAGAAGGTCCAAAAAGGGCATAAAGGCAGCAGAAAAATAATCCATATCACTCCAGTTGATATTTCCATGTCTTCTGAAACTATATGATAGGTGTGGGTAAGAAACAGACTATAAATCTCCACCTTTGACCATCTCCAAACAGTAGGTGGCTGAATGTGAAATGTGAAAAAATAGAATGTGGGAGGGAAAAGTGACATTTTGATTTACAGTAAAAAAAATAAGGACTCACCCACACCCATAGAGAGAGAGAGAGAGAGAGCGTATGCGAGCACCTGTTTCCACATCCAAGCAGAGATGCTGTCAGCTTTCTGAAGATCAGCTTTCTCAGTAGAAAAATAGCGTCTAAGCAGGGGTATTTCTCCCTATTTAGCGGTAGCTGTTGCGCAAGTGTCGATCACTATAGAAGTTGATATTATTTATATGTTTATACTCTAGTATAATTATGTCATTATTTTATTTAACTATATATTTATATTATAATATATATTGTTTTAAATTAATATTATAAGCTATAATAATAATAATTATTATTATTGTTATTATTATTATTATTATTATTATTATTATTATTATTATTATAAGTGACATTCTCTGAATCTTTGACAGTAATTGTCAGTTTAGTTTGTATATAAAATATGTGTTTGTCTATGTGGGTGTTTACATTCTTGAGTGTTGTAACAGTAACCAAAATTAACTGTTGATATTTAGGCTTGCTTTCTTAGTTGTCTGTTTTATTTATTTATTTATTTATTTTTTAAGCAGGAGACTAAGTAAGAATAATGAGTGTAGCGAGCTGGCATTGTTTACGTTCTTTTATGCAACATGGCTTTTCCCTCATGTGCTCTGTTATCTCCTGCTTTATATGGCTGCTAATCGTGCTTCATAAATGATTCAGCTAATATGCTCTTGAGAGTCAATCTATTGCCTTTACTACACGCGTGACTTTTAAAGCTCTCAAAGTGACACATATTCACCGTCAATAGTTGCATTCAAATGCACAGGAAAATTGAGACTTTTGAATTCTAAAAACACTCAACAGTGCACGTTTTGTTAAACATCCT
Source organism: Moxostoma hubbsi (assembly GCA_032164185.1). Classification (NCBI taxonomy): domain Eukaryota; kingdom Metazoa; phylum Chordata; class Actinopteri; order Cypriniformes; family Catostomidae; genus Moxostoma; species Moxostoma hubbsi. Next base: position 9,963,632 of record JAVLUX010000023.1, read on the forward strand.
GTTTTTGTTTTTGTTTTTTCAGCCCTGCTTAAAAACTCTTGAAACGTTAAATCTTGGCAACAACAACCTTGAGAACAGAGGCATTCACACGTTAAAGGAGTCCCTAATGATCAATCGCTCTTTATTGCAACTTGGCCTCGCTTCCACAGGAATTACATGTGAGGGTAAGGTCCTGAATATTGCTTTTCTACATCGTTGGCACTTCCTCTAATTCTATTTATCCTTTTCTTTCCAGTGCATCTCTGTTTTACTTTATAATTAAAAATAGTTCAACAATGAAATGAAAATATTGTCATCATTTACTCCCCTTCATGTCATTCTAAACCCATGTTGAATTACTTTTGTTTATCTGTAGCACACAAACAGGCAACATTTTTGGCTCAGTCACCATTTACTTTCATTGTATGGAACAATATGTTTTGAAGGTGAATAGCGACTGAACCTAACAGTCAAGGTAATATTTTCTTTTCAGTCATATCAGTTTGGAATGATGTATGGGTGAGTACATGATAAAATTGTAATATTTGGTTGAACTCTCCCTGTAAGGTTGTGCTTTTACTCGTCATGCCAGGTGCTGTGACTTTGGCAGAGATTCTTGCTGAAAATCTACAGATACAACGTCTGGACGTACGGCACAACCAGGTGCTAGCAGGAGGGCTCATGGCTCTATCACTGGCCCTGAAGATCAACCATTCACTTATCAGACTGGACCTGGACCAGAACCTCAAAGAGAAGGTCCGATTTTAGCAGTATTTACTTAATCCAGATTATGTGGTTCATACTGTCCCACAAAGGCAAAACACAGTGACTACACCAACACTGAATCTGAGCAAAACTGGCTCCAAAGTTACTTGGTTTCAGTGTTGATTCTGTGGACGATGTAGTGTCAGTCATAGTCTAAGAGACCTGATTTTGGTCATAATTCAGTTTTGACTAAATAATGAGTAGTCAATGCATTTTGCCTTGGCATGGCAGAATGATGATTCAGGATACAGATGATAATTAGATTCAGAAAACATCAGCTCATACATTTCTTCAGCTTTGGGATGAATTGTCAGTTTAATCACACTCACAATCATTATGAAGAAATGTATTGTTTCCAAAGTAAAAATTAGATCTTTGCCCCTAGTTCATATTCAAAGAGGAGATTTACCATCTGAATACACGCAAAGATCTACAAACTGTTGCTGGTGTATCAGAGGTACTGCTGTTGTAAAAGCCCTGAAAAAAATACACCACAATTTAAAAACACACCATTGCTAGAAGAGAGAAAAAAAAAGTTGCCATCTGTTTGTCATGATTTTATCTCTTCTTTCTTATTTGCATATTAAAGCATTAATTAACATCTTGATGGGACATAATGTTCTTTTTTAAACAGATTTTAAAGCTCCTCTTGCTTGAAACTGAACTTGTTGTATTTTTCTTATAAGTCTTTTTTTTATTATTCGGATGATGACGCCCCATCAAACAGTTACACCTCAAAATATATTTTCATCGATAAATGGCTAAAAACATGCCATCTGTCTTAAATGTGTATAAATGTGTCCTATATAAGCTCAGCTGTAACAGAGGACGACATTATTAACATTTCCACCATGATAGATTACAGCAGGATGGTATTTAACCAATGTAGAATGAGACATTTTAGTGTGGCTGTACAAGAAGACACACTGCTGGGTTTTGTCTGGGCCAGGCACAACGTGGGACAATTGTATTAAAAAGCAAATCTTCCCATCAGAAATCAGCGGGTGGTCAGATCAAGTGTTCTGATTCAGTTTCGTGAAATTCCCTGGGCCTGAGAAAAGCGAAAATTTCATTCTTCAAAAGAAAAGTGCATGTGAATAAGTGTGTGTGTGTGTGTGTGTGTGTGTGTGTGTGTGTGTGTGTGGCATGATTTTACATGTGCATATTTTAAATGCGAGGAAGGTGGCAGGGAAGGAATGTAGGTCCATGGGTCTTTGTTTACAACATTTTATTTTGCATGTCTGTTGAAGCCAAAATCTATATCATCATTTGCCTATTTGCCGTTAATTATTAATGGATTACTGACCTAAAATATTCATTGTGTGAGCCTTATGAAGTACAGTATTCAGAGAGTATGTGTTATTTTTTTAAATAAAGGGTTGTCATTTAGCGAAATTATGGGTGTAGTTGAGAAACAGATCATTATTTGAGTATTTAATTTCCCTATAAATTCAACTCCCTGCCCAGTAGATGGTGATATTCAAGAATGTGAATCGGCAAAAACAAAAGAAGAAGAATTTGAAAGTGGAGTTTGATAGTAAAAAGGACTTAAATATTGATCTGTTTCTCACCCACTCTTATCATATAGCTTCTGAAGATATGGACTTAATCACTGGAGTCTTATTGATTTGTTTTATGCAGCCTTTATGTGCTGTTGGAGCTTCAAAATTTTGGTACCATTCACTTGCATTGTGATATTTTTAGAGATATTCTTCTAAAAATGTTAGCTTGTGTTCAGTAGTAGAAAGAAACACATCTGGGATAGCATTAGGATGAGTAAATGATGAGAGAATATTCATTTTGGGTTGAACTATTCCTTTAACATACAAACAATTCATACATTTTACAAGGGAAATCAACACATATGAAAGAAATGAACATGAGCTAACCATATCTAATATCTTATTATATGGGGAGTAAATCGAGACTTGTTTATGAAATATGCTCTTTTTCTCACTCACGAGGAATAGATCCTAGTAATTTTAAATGTTTATTCTCTAGAGTTTCAGAAGAGATCTCAACTGATCTCATATATGCTCAGATATGCCAAGATATCAAAATCTGTAATCTGAAGTCAGAGATTTCAACAATCAACTCAACTATTAACTAAAACTATTCTCATCAAGTTGTCCCAAGACCACATTTTATGGTCTATGCTATCTATATTAATTTAATTTGCTGTGTTTTGTGTCATGAATTGTCTCATTTGTGCCTATTTTCCTAAGGAACTTTAGGAGAAAGGTCTGAGACAGAGCTGGCACTTAAAGGGATAGTTCACCCAAAATGAAAATTCAGTTATTATCTACTCATCCTGATGTTGTTCCAAACCTGTATGATTGTCTTTCCTTCATTGAACACAAAAGGAAATGTTAGACAGTATGTTTCAATCTCCATTCCATTTCATTGCATTTTTTTTCCATACAATGAAAGTGAATGGTGACTGGGGCTGTCATTCTGCCAAATATCTCCTTTTGTGTTCCAGGACAAAATAAAGTCATATGGGTTTGGATCAACATAAGAATAAGTACATCATGACAGAATATTAATTTTGAACTAATTATGAGTTAGGGTTTTGCATATTTTCTCTTTCTGGTTATACTTTTCTTTTTTCTTTGACACTCAGGTATTCATTTCAAACTAGGCAATGCTAAAAGCTGTCTTGTTCTTCAACATACTGTAAATTTACAATAGTGCAATCAAATTATCCCACTTGCTGTTTGTTTGGGCAGGGTGCAGTCAGGTTTCTGTGATATCTCATAAAGCATCATTAAAGATGCAGGTGGGGCTATGGAGGGGCAGGTGGTCTTTTGGGAAAGGATCTAAGTGGAACTAAGAGTTGGTTAGTATTTGTGGTCGGTCATAGCGTCTGACTCTCTGATGGTTGGAGTTGAGTGAGTGAGCAGACAGAGAGCAGGTTCCTGCTCATAGGACCTCTGATGAGGTGCTTATGATGGGTTTAGAACACACACGCACAGACACACACACACACACACACACACACACGTTGTTGTAGCTATCATTATGAGGGCTCTCCATAGACATAATGATTTTTATACTGTAAGAATTATAAATTCAGTTGCCTAACCATAACCCTCAACCTAACCCTCACAAAAAAACATTCTGCATTTTTACAATTAAAAAAAACCAAACATCTCTTTTAAAGAGATTTGAAATGTCCTCATAAACCACATTTATAGCATAATACCCTTGTAATTACCAGTTTGTAACTTAACAAATGTTGTTGTAAAACCACCTAGCCCCCCCCACACACCTCTCCGACACACTTCCAGACACGCTGACTGCAAAAAATCGGAATAAAGTTATTTGAGGTATCATAGTTTAATTAAAAAAAACAAAGTTTGTGAGCAACATGTTCCATATTTCCCCAGAATCTTCTCCTATCAACTTCTCATGGATTTAGGGCATGAAAACAACAGCAAACAGTCAGTCTGCATGTGTCATATGCTCATCAAAGCTAGCATATCACAGTTCTCTCAACTCTCTGTTTCTTTGCATCTGCTCTCACAGTCACAGAGAAAATTGAACTTGTCACCTTGTTGTTGAAGTTAATCTGCTTAGCATGCTATAGTTTTTAGCTAGAGAAGATGCAATATTGAATTTGATGCAAACGATAATGCGGCTGTGAAGGATCTGTTTAAGAGGGACGGGAAACGAAAGGAAATGAACCATACTGGTTCCAGTTCTCATTCCTATTTATGATTCCAGTTCTTTAACAATTTCTTTAACGATCTTTGTAGTAATTTTGAGAAATAAATAATTTGAAAATTCTTATTGCATTTATTGCCCTGTGTGCCAAATGATTATATTAAATTCAGGTTTCATCAGAACAGATGTAATCATACATGATGAAATTAATTATTTGTGGTTCAGTAAGTGATTCAGATTCATTAATGAAAGAACCGTCTTATACAAGTTATATGATTTGGATTCTACTTGTGCTGTGCTACACTGTAGATTCTGAAGCAGTGCTTGTTCATAAACTGTTTACAGAACATAAAGTCATACAAATTGTTTGGTTCTAGATTTATTCATCTAGTTTTGTTGTTTTTATTGCTGTTTTTGGAACTACAAATGAAACTGGTTCTGAATTAGAACTGGTACCCGGTTCCCTTCAATATTTCGATATGTAGAGTGCCTAAGTGTAAATTATGTCCTAGGTCTTGACTTTAGTACTTCTTCCATTTTGTTTGTTTGTTTGCTTGTTTTAAAGGAACCATTCTCAATAATAACCTATACTCAGTTTCTAACCCTACAGTTCAGTATGACATACTGTTATGTATGTATCTATAAATTAGGTCTAGGTCTTCTTTAATTAAAAAGAGTTATTTTTGTCCACTGAATTTTTTTTTTTTGAAAAGAATGTGCAAAAGATCATTTTTGTTTGTAATATGAGCTAATTATGTGATGTGAAGTCAGCATCACTCAGTGTTTATATTCAGCATCACTCAGTGATCACTCAAATTACTACTACACTACTAAAGCTATGATATTTAAATGAGATTTAAACGGCATCATACAAACAACTTCAGCATTAAGCCTCATCACAGCTGAGAGACACAACAGACTGATTAATTTCGCAAACTCAAGGCACTTTTCTCCTACTGGACTTTCCACATTGTTAGCAATAAAAATAGAAGAGGAGATTGCGGGTTCTATAGTGAAAGACGTTTGTGCACCTGCTACCGGGAAAATCTGAGAAATATTCCCACTTGGACAGCTGCTTTCCACTAAGAGAGCTGATCTTCAGAAAGCTGACAGCATCTCTGCTTGGCAGTGGCAACAGATGATAGCACACGCACCATCTCTCTCTCTCTCTCTCTCTCTCTCTCTCTCTCTCTCACACACACACACACACACACACACACACACACACACACATCAATCCTGTTTAACCAATAACTTGTTAGAAACAGCACGAGCTGTGATACTATTTCTGAAGTGAAATTTTGGAATTACTAACGAAGGCTTGGACGCATTAATTGGTTTGAACCAGCAACAGCTGATTCTTATCCGTCGCGTAAGAAGTTCCATACACAAATGCGTTTTTATGACCGTACTCAGTTTTTCCTTATTTTTGTTTATTTACTTGTTCATTGAACTGTTGTATATAAGCAATATCACACTCACAATCGTGCCATATGCTCATGTAATATTGCTTAAATATATATATATATATATATATATATATATATATATTTGTAAACAATGAAGTGCTTCCTGCCTTCTCCTCCACGCGTGACCTTACCACTGAGCATACGTCATCCCTCTCATGAGTGCGTGTCTCAGAGATGTATGGAAGTGAACATTTGTAGATAAAACGTATATTAGTATTGTTTTGTTTCTAAAAATAATCAATCATTTGGGTTCAGAAGAACATAATTTGTTGACTGGAGTCATGTGGATTAGATAGTACATTCACTTTTAATGAAATTAAATCCTAACAATCTTAAATTATGTTTTGATGAAGAAAGAAACTCAAGAAAAGAAAGATACATCTTGGATGGCCTTGGCAAATTTTCATTTTTGGGTGAACTCTTCCTTTAACTCAGTACTTTGTTGAGGGATCTTTTGCAGCGATTACAGCCTCAAGTCTTTTTGGGTATGATGTCACAAGCTTTGCACACCTGGATTTGGTGATTTTCTGCCATTCTTGTCTGCAGATCCTCTGGGCTCTTCAGAGATGTTCGATTGAGTTCAAGTCCAGGCTCAGGCTGGGCCACTCAAGGGCAGTGACAGAGTTCTCCTTATGCCACACTTACATTGTCGGCTGTGTACTTAGGATCATTTTCCTGTTGGAAGGTGAACCATCAGCCCAGTCTGAGGTTCTGAGCGCTCTGGACCAGCTTTTCATTAAGGATATCTATGTAATTTGCTGCATTCAGCTTTCCTTCAACCCTGACCAGTCCCTCAGTCCCTGCCACTGAAAAACACAGCCACAGCATGATGCTACCACCACCGTGTTTCACCGTTAGGATGGGATTGCGCTGTGTTGAATGGTGCCTGGTTTCCTCCAGTCATGACGCTTGCAATTGACGCAAAACAGTTCAATCTTCATTTCATCAGACCAGAGAATCTTGTTTCTCACAGTCTGAGAGTCCTTTAGGTGCTTTTTTAAAAATTCCAAGTAGGATTTCATGTGTCATGCACTGAGGAGAGGCTTCCATCTAGCCACTCTGCCATAAAGCCCAGATTGGTGGAGTGTTGCTGTGATGGTTGTCCTTCTGCAAGTTTGCACATGATCTCTGGAGCTCAACCAGAGTGACCATCTGGTTCTTGGTCACCTCTCTTACTAAATCCCTTCCCCTAATTGCTCAGTTCTAGGAAGAGGCCTGGTTGTTCCAAACTTCTTCCATTTTAGAATTATGGAGGCCGCTGTGATCTTGGGAACCTTCAATACAGCCGAAAATGTTTTGTAGTCTTCCCCAGATCTGTGCTTCGACACACTCCTGTCTCTGAGCTCTGCAAGCAGATCCTTTGACCACATGGCTTGGTTTTTGCTCTGATATGCATTTTAATCTGTGAGACACTATATAGACAGGTATGTGTCTTTCCAAATTATGTCCAATCAATTGAATTTGCCACAAGTGGACTCTAATCAAAGTGTAGAAACATCTCAAAGATGATCCAGAGAAATCGGATGCACCTGAGCTAAATTTCAAGTGTCATAGTAAAGGGTGCTTGATACTTATGTAAATGTGATATTTATTCATTTTTTTCTTTATAATACATTTGCAAAGTTATCAAAAATCTGTTTTTTTCTTTGTATTTATGAGGTATGAAGTGTAGATTGATGTGAATTATATATATATATATATATATATATATATATATATATATATATATATATATATATAATTTTTTCACATCAAACTACACTCCATACCCCAAAAAGACAAAGCAAAAATCAGATTTTTGATAACTTTGCAAATTAATTATAAAGAAAAAATAAATAAATATCACATTGACATATATATGTAAGGCAAGGCAAGGCAAGGCAAGTTTATTTATATAGCACATTTCATACACAATGGTAATTCAAAGTGCTTTACATAGTAGAAATTAAAAAGAAAAAAAACAAGAATAATAAAATAAGAATAATTAAAACAGTTTAGAATAAAAAATAAAAAAAATCTAATAAAACACAGTACAAACAGTCGGACACACAGTGGCACAGTGCTCATTCAGTAAATGCACAGCTAAACAGATGTGTTTTGAGTCTGGATTTGAATGTGACTACTGTAGGAGCACATCTGATCTCTTCTGGAACCTGGTTCCAGCTGCGGCTGGCATAATAGCTAAAAGCAGACTCTCCTTGCTTAGAGTGAACCCTTGGTATTTCTAGCTGATGTGATTCTAATAATCTGAGTGATCTGTTGGGTTTATATTCAGTGAGCATGTCTGCAATATATTGAGGTCCTAGCCCATTGAGTGATTTATATACCAGTAATAATACTTTAAAATCAATCCTAAATGTAACTGGGAGCCAATGTAAAGACCTGAGGACTGGTGTGATATGTTCATATTTTCTGGTTTTGCTCAGAATTCTGGCAGCAGCGTTCTGTATGAGCTGCAACTGTCTTATGGTGTTCTTGGGAAGGCCTGTGAGGAGTCCATTACAATAATCCACCCTGCTGGTGATGAAAGCATGCACAAGTTTCTCTAGGTCTTGACTGGAAACAAAGCATCTAATTCTTGCAATATTTTTCAGATGATAATATGCTGATTTTATATGCTGATGTATGTATATATGCTTGGCTGACTGACTGATGATCAGGGAAAATTTTAAATGGCATTTACTCTTGACTTCAGTCTCGTAGTCTTGTGTTTATTCATGACTATCCATGACACCTTCTTCTATTGATACCACATTACATCTTATAGAATCACTTAAACAGTACATAATACTTGTAAATAGACTCTTAATAAAGTTTACCCCTGTGCCCATAAAACTTTGAGGCGTTATTATCTACGCAGTTTAGAAATAAACCTTCTGTCTCTTTGCATCCACAATCCACATGCAGTCTTGCTCATTTCCTAGTGTAGTTTGGGGGGCAAAACAGGCATATTTGCCAGCTGTGTAATTTATTGTGTCATTCATTTGCATAGTAAAGCATTAATTAGCCCCTCTGAGTGCTAGAGCAGGAATCACTGGACGTGTAGTCGCAGGGGACGTGTCTGTGTTTGGGTCTGAGGGGAGGCTGAGAGGAGAGCGCGGGAGTCTCTGGGTGCTTGTGTTGACCATGCGGCGCGCGCTTGTCTGCTTTGTGTTTTGTCTCACTCTCGCTTTCCTGCCGGAGGGTGGATGAGGAGGTTACGCTGCTCAGTTTTTCAGCTTTTTCCAGACCCTTTGAAGTGTCACACATGATCTGTCTCTTTGTCATTTTAATGGCTTTACACTCCCACGTCAGTGCAGTCAGAGGTGCGACCAACAGTTTCACTGGAAGTGGAGGTTGTTGGGGTTTTTTTCATCCTCTTTTCCATTTGAGGGTGAAAAGGGGGATGGGAGTTTAGGATTGTGGGTAGAGCAATTGACGAGCAATGAAGGCCTTTTTAGAGGCTGTGGTGTCGCAGCGGAAATGCACAAATCATCGCAATCATATGATATTTGAGAGCTAAGGCGGAGGGGAAGATTTTCAGCAAATAGTGACTTTCAGCTAGCTACAAGTCTTAATACTTGAAGTATTATCTAAGAAAAGTATAAACTACTTGTATACTATTTTTATAGAAAGTAAGAAGAAGAAAGAAATATATTAAGGGTTTAGGTAAATAATGACACGAAGGTGAGTAAATAATCCTTTCCTTTCCTTTAATTTTTATACTAATGCTTATAGTTGCTTTTGCATGTGGCCATACAGACAGGTGCGGTAAATGTCCAGTAAAGTGTGAGATTCTCGTGCTTCAGTGCCTCTTTGTTTAGCTGTCTCAGAAGCCTTTGCCTGGAACACATTGGCTCACATTTTGATAGGAGTAGATGCTATCTTTTCCCTCTACTCCACTAGAAATGGCCCATTGGATGAGTTGGTCCATCAGAATTTCAGAATCTCCCTCTGGGCATGTCCTCCTAATCCATGCTCAAGTGCTCTGAGTCACCAGTCATCCACGCTGTGGCTCATCTGAATATCATGAAACCCTTGAGTCACTGCCTTTATCTGGGGGCATTAGCCACCAAGAACCTTCCTTTCCCTTTCAAATGAATAGAGCTGAGACAGTGGCAATGCCTCGGTATGAATATGGAGGCTCTGTTAGGTCTTCATCCTGTCCTTCTGTCTGTCTGTCGAGGAGAGAACCTCCATATTCTTGGCCTAGTTCACCCTGAATCCAACATCTTTGCTTCTGAGCTCTGTGTAATACTAGAAAAAGTTATGTAGCACACATTTGGGTTTGTTTGGACCATTTTAGTTTAACATATTTTTTTTTTTTATATATATATATATATATATTTTGTTGTTGAATGAAATACTTTACAAATGGTATTCAATAAAAAGGTACTTTATCTCATTTTCTCTTTTGTTTGAAACTTGATGGATGCAAACCAAAAGATTTGATTACTCACAGCAAAAACAGCTTTTATGTAACAATTACTTTTAAAACAAAATACTTAAAATAGTCAAACTAAAACAGACAGTTCTGACTGTATATTAATGCAAATAGTTGAAATATTCACTTTTACTTTCCGTCATAATGCCCAGTTCTACCTCCATCCGTCTCCTGTAGGTCTCTGGCTAATCATCAGAGGTAAGGATGACCTATATACACTGATAAACAATCAATACTTAATCTTCAATATGCATTTAACACACCACTTATGCTTCCAGTATAAACTCATTTTATATATGGATTTTTAATTGGTTTATTCAGGTTAACTCGGGACGTTACCTAAAAACACACATCACAAATCAGGTTTGTGCACAGCATGCATTAAGTCAATGTCCTGGCAAATGTCTTATGTAGGTACTCTGGTTACTATATAACCATGTGGTGGGACATTTGTGTCGATGACAAGTCACCATGACTGACGACAGGATTATGACAGGATTATGGTTTGCCCATTTGTCTTGGTGTTCTAAAAATAATGAAATAAAATTTACAGTTTAATTGAACAACTCCTGGCTTGTTACAAATTTCCTGAGCAGTGAGTGTTGATAGTGGTCACATATCAGAAGACTAAACAGTGCTTCTAGCAGATGCAGTGTCTGTCTTTCTTTCTGTCTGTCTGTCTGTCTATCTGTCTGTCATTCAATCTATCTATCTGTCTGTCTGTTGTTCCATCCAACCATCCATCTATCTGTCATCTCTCTTTTTCTTTATATCAATCCAGATTTAGATTTTTCTTTATATCCACCCATCCATCATCCATCCATCCATCCATCCATCCATCCATCCATCCATCTTTTTTTTCTATTCATCATCCATGCATCCAGATTTCTCTTTTTTCTTTCTATCTATACATCCAGAACTCTCTTGTTTTTTCCATCCATCCATCCATCCATCCTGATTTCTTTTCTATCTATAGATATAGATTTATCTCTCTTTCTATTCATCCATCCATCCACACATCCATCCAAATGTATATTTTTCTTTATATCCGTCCATCCATCCATCCAGATTTCTCTTTGTCTTTCTCTCCATCCATTCATCCATCCATCCATCCATACATCAATACATTCATCCACCCAGATTTCTATTTTTCTTTCCATGCATCCATCCATCCATCTATCCATCCAGATCTCTCTCTTTTTATCTATCCATGCTTTTCTTTTTCCTTTTATCTCTCTGAGTTTCTATTTTTCTTTAATCTATCTAAATTTCTCTCTGTATCAGTGTCTCTCTTGCCTGGGTAGATCACAGGAGCCCTCTGTTTGTCCCCATGACTTTTGGTGTTAGCGCAGTAGTTAATGTGTGTGCCCACTAAAGGCAGGGTTGGGGTTGGGGTGTGATGGGGTGGGCAGGGCATTGCCTGTCCCCGTCCACGTCTCTGTCACACTGGCATGGGCTGCCTGGGCTCCATGGAGGGGAGATAATTGGATTTGTTGTCACCTCCAATTCCTGCCAGGAGTGGGCGTCTGCTCCAGTTAGTGATGAAGATATCACTATGACAGGGACACTGGGAGAGGATCAGCTTGTGTGTTGGGCACCACAATCAATGCTCCAGAACTGCCATATCAAAGTGAATAGGCATAGGCCAGCTGTTTCCCTGACCATATCCTCAGGCCAGGCCAAAGTTTGCCAGAAGTGGGGGGAAAGTGGGCATATTTCCATGCCGACTTTGCCAAGGCTCCAGGTCCAGCAGAGAGGAGAAGAAAAAAGAGAAGTTGACCTCTGGCTGTATAGTGGTTGATGTTTGATTAGAGATGTTCCATGTGCCCTGCAGATCCTGTGAAAGTGTTTTAGGCCCAGACCAGGGCATCATGCCACAGTAGACAAGCATGGCAGACATCCAGGGATGGCACTTGCTTGGCGTGAGTATGAGGTAATGATGGATTCACAGGTGAGCGGCCCCAGAGGTAATCAGTAATTAACTCCTAGCCACTCCATCACCACAGCTTTGGGTCTGAACCGAGAAAGGCTGCCACATCCTACATACATGAATTATCTTTCAAACACTCCCTGCACATGCCTGGCAACAACTGTTTTGTTGTTAATTCTTGATGATGATTAGTTATCAGTTGCAAAAAATGTTCAAGATAATTATCAAAGAACATATTTAAAATCAGCAGTCAAATACGACTACACTGGTATCATAAATTGTGCTACTTTACCTCATATTACACACACACACACACACACACACACACACACGTTTTTTTAGGTTTGGAACAATATGATGGTGAGTAATTATTTTTTGCTTTCTCAAATTGATTGACAGGTGATTTCTGTATCTAAAAGGTGATTGGCTATTTTACCTGTTAGGCGGGACATCCTTTCTACATCCGTTGACTGTTGTGTGTTCCAGTTTCTCCCATTAATTTTAATAGAACTGACCTGTCTCTACTAAATAATCTCTGATGTCACACAGTCCATGTTAGCATTTGCCTAATTTGTCAAGCTTCTACCAAGTGCCAGATTAATTTGGACCAAAAAACAATTTGATTTGACCTTTGAGTTTGTGAGTTTGAATTATTTTTAAAATTACTATAAGTCTCGATATAAAAAAAAAAAAAAAAAAAAAGGCCAGGAGATCTCCTTTAGGAACTTTAAAGGGACCTTTAAAAGAAAATGAAGAGCAGTTCAGGTGCTTCAGTGGAATGGGAAGGTGAATTATATTTATTCCTGGAAGTCCTGCCTCTGTCAGACTGACCTCCATTCGGCAATCTTGGCATGCTGTTTTCCATTTTCTTGTCATCCAGTCTATACCCATTCTCAAAGCACTCAGTTAGCTGTCATATAAACACTGGCAGACCGCGAGAGTGAGAGACAGAGAAAACAATTGTGCTGTGTGCTCAGTGGTACATTAGTGTAGCTGTTTGCATTCAGTGTTTGTGAGGTCATGTCAGTAGCATTGGGGTTCTGATGTGAACTCTGATTCTGTTTTTGGAGAGTGACTGCATCTGCAATTGGTGGAAATATGGGTTTGGTGGGCCTAGACATCCTTGTTCCCAAGAGATCAATTACAGAAAGACTCATTCAGCTCAGTGTATTCAAATGAACACCATAAGAGCAGGGACAGTGTGCTTTTTAATAAAGTATTACGGGATAAACCGTATGTCCCAGTAAAGACCTCATCAGTGACCATTTGTATGCATTTACACAGACAGGTGGAGGTTTCGTCTTTTGCGACTGTTGTTTTATCTCATTTCTCATGTTTTTAATCACACCTTTACAAAAAATAAAAAGTGCTTGGAGTGGAGTGATTGTCTTTGAACACAAGCAGGTAACATTTTTTATTTTATTTTTTTTTACATATTCACATTAAACAATGTTGACGCAAAAAACAATTACTCACCATCATACTCACCAACATTGTTCCAAACCCATTTTCATTTCTTTCTCCATGGAACAAAAAATTAGGTTGTTGGTAGCATCTTTTCTTCCATGCTATAAAAATGATTGGTGACTGAGACTAGCATTCTGTTTAACACCTTATGTTGTGTTCCACAGAAAAAAGAATGCCTGGGGTGTCCAGGCTTGGGTCCATGATGGCTACGGCCACCCCTGGCCTCCTTCTAGCTCTGCCCCTGCTCAGAACAAGATTATTTATCAAATAAAGAATTTCAAGACACATTTCCTGAAAACAAGTCTTAAAATGTTGGTTTCAATTGATTTTATCTTTTTTTTAATTTTTTTTTTTTTTAAGGACAACCAGATAACTTTAAATGAAAATTAAAACAAAGATTCTGATTAATAATATGATTATTTTGCAGTGCAAAAGGTGCGTTTCTGAAAAAGATTTTCAGTACACACTCTATCATTTTGTTCACCATTCCTCTTGTGGTGACCTTGCCCTACCTTCTCTCCTCCAGACAGAGAGTGGATTTCTGTGACCATTACAGATGGCTACCTTACAGATGGCACAGTGCCATCACCAGCACCCAATCTTCATAATGTGCATCGAAATGACTTAAAATCAGCACTGGCAAGAATGGACGATAGGGCACCCATAGTTAAGTGCTGGCTAATGTGGCTTGGGTGGGCTTCTTCTCACTCTTTCCCTGGCTTATTTTTCCTCTTCTAAAGTATGTCTTCATCCTTTTATTAAAACCTTTCTCTCCTTCACTTACAGTACCTCTCTGTCTTTCTCTCACTCGCGCTCTAATGTGGAATTTCAATGCTCCCCCTTTGAATGATTGGATGTTATTGTCATAGTTGAGCAGGGGGAAATGCATTTTGAATTAAAGGCAGTGTTTCATTTCTGTTTTTAAATTCAAATGAAATAGCATGCCTCTTGAGCCTTGCTTTTTACTATTGCAGATTTGGTCTTCTCTTTTATTTTTGTGAATTCACCCCCCTTGTGGAACCGGGTGTCTGCCAATTTCAAAGGTTTGCCATTTCCGACGCCCTCCCCCACCCCTGAATGTCATAAACATGGTGCATGTAATTTGACATACATATTCACACATAAAAAAAATCCTGGTTACTTCCGTAATCTCTGTTCCCTGATGGAGGCAACAAGACATTGTGTCGATGTAGTGACACTAGGAGTCACTCTTGAGAGCCCGAGACACCTCTGAACTTTGATAAAAGGCCAATGGGAATCGGCGAGTGGTATTTGCATGCCCCTCCCCCGGACATACGGGTATAAAAGGAGGGGGCATACCGCTCATTAGCTTTTGTGCTGAGGAGCCGAAAATAAGGTTCCGGCCATTGCAGCGGGTAGTTCATCGTTGTGGCAGGAGGGACACAGTGTCTTGTTCCCTCCATCAGGGAACAGAGGTTATGGAAGTAACCAGGACATTCCCTATCTGACAAATAGGGACAGGCGAGATGGGCAGACTGCTGTGTGCCGCATAGCCAGCGCGGGGCCGGCCCATAACCTCCCCTGACACTGGTGTGAACTTCAAAAAGCCCTTTTGGGGACGAGTCGACTACCCAAAAGGATAGGGGCGGGCTTGTCCTAGTCGTGCCTCTTTTCCCTCTTTCTTTCTTATTCTCCCCAGAAAAAGAGAGAATTCGCTAACCAACCAGGACGTTGGGGGGGTGTCACTCCCAAGGGGAAGACACCGCGGAGACCACACCCCACCCAGAGTTGCGGGGGATATTGAATGGAAATACGTCACATGGTCTTGCCGAGTCTAGTCAGAAGTATTAATGTGGAGAAGTCCCATGGTAGGTCCTAATCAACAGGAGAGGTGGCTCTACGGGCATGGAGACAGAGGGGCCTCTGCCCAAGGAAGACACAGTTTGCCAACAGGGAAACGTTTTTCAGCAGAATATACATTAAAAGGGGTTGCCTATGTGTAACTGGCACATGCGGAGCACCTGTCCCAGCACAGGGCGTAGTTAACACAAATACTGGGCTGGCAGTGAGTTTCAGGGCTAGGAGGAAATCAACCAGGGAACACATTTGTAAAGACTGCTGTGAATCAGCCATGCACATCTTCAGCTCAAGGAAGGTGAAAGGTGCTAGGCGCAAAGCAAGTGGTCCAAGATCCATGTCAGGGTGGGCCAGTAGGGAGACCTGCTCCTCATCCTTCCTACCTTGAACAGGGTCTGTGCAAGCAGGCTCACTAGGGGAAAGGTATACATGCGTAGTCAAGACGGCCAGCTGTGTGCCAACGCGTCTATGCCAAGGGGAGCCTCGGTCAAGGCATACCAGTGTGAGGATTCTGGGGAGGCGAACAGGTCTACCTGTGCCTGCCCGTATCGACTCCAAATTAGCTGAACCACCTGAGGGTGGAGTCTCCACTCTTCTTTGCGGGTGACCTATCGTGACAGTGCGTCCGCCATGGTGTTGAGGTCACCCGGGATGTGAGTGGCTCTCAGCGACTTGAGGTGCTGCTGACTCCAGAGAAGGAGACGGCAGGAGAGTTGTGACATGCGAGGCGAGTGTAACCCGCCTTAGCGGTTGATGTAGGCCGCCGCTGCCGTGTAGTCTGTTCAAACCAACATGTGCTTGCCCTGGATCAATGGCCGGAGCCTCCGTAGGGTGAGCAGTATTGCCAACAACTCGAGGCAGTTGATGTGCAAACGCAGCCACGGGCCCGTCCAGTGGCCAGCGGCCGCATGCCCATTGCATATAGCGCCCCAGTCTGTCTTGGAGGCATCGGTTGTGACCACGATACACCTGGAGACCAGTTCTAGGGGATTCCCTGCCCATAGAAATGAGAGGTTGTTCCAAGGGCTGAAGAGGTGGCGACAGATAGGTGTGATGGCCACACGATGTGTGCCATGACTCCATGCCCATCTCGGGAGTCCAGAGCCAGTGCTCAAGCTCATATGCATCAACCCGAGCGGTTTGGCCACCGCCGAGGATGCCATATGTTGGACTCTGTGGTGGAACTACCCTCGTGCAGTTCTTTCAGAACCTTGTCTTGGTGGACTTGCAGGAGAGCCATGGCATGCCAGGCGGAGGTGGCTTGTCCGGCGGTGCCATAGGCTCTAGCTGTCAGGTAAGACGTAAAACCTACAGGCCTTGGACGGGAGCTTCGGGCGCTGTGCTGGCCTCATACCTGTAGGTAGAAGGACTGAGGCAGGGAGCCGCTGGGGTGGCTTGCTTTCTTACGAAAGCGAACCGCAAACGCAACATTGCCATGGTCATGGCAATGAGGACATGACACATCCACGAAAGCGTCTCGGCATGGGCGGTGCTCAGGCAAGGAAGACAGTGATCGTGGCCATCAGAAGGCAAGAGGTATCGACCGCAACCAGGAATAACACACAATCGGAAAGGCATCTTTAAAAAGACACATCTTCCTATGTGTGCCACTCTTTTAGAATATACTCTTTTGTGAGGGAAAATGCTCTTTTAGAATATACTCTAGATCTACTAAAGCACCCAGGGGTGATCTCTGCATTGTACCCGTGCACAGAGTGGAGAAAGCCAATGTAATGCACCTTAAGGATCCGGCAAAGGTGAGGTATGGAAATCGCTTGACTCAGCTTGAACCGTTGACCATTCGGCTTCGAAGTGAAAATCTAATGAGCAGTATGCACGTCCCCTCCTTTTATACCCTTATGTCCGGGGGAAGGTAATGCAAATACCACTCGGCAATTCCCATTTGCCTTTTAGCAAAAATCAGAGGTGTCTTGGGCTCGCAAGTGTGACCCCTAGTGTCACTACATCGATAAAACATCGAGTGAGTGACATATAGGGAACAACTGTTATGATGTAAAGACAGTCTAGAATTATCGGTCTGCCTATAATGATGAGTTAAAATTTGTTTACTGAGGTATCACCACATGCCACCTTTCTTGCCCTGCCCCTGACCGGCAATGATTCTTCCAGCACCTCTCAACCCTCAACCTTTCCATTCCTACCTTTATATTTCATATCACCTATACCAATCATTTAAAAATTTACTTTATTTTTCTTTATTTAGTCCAGGGGGGGATCAAGTCTAGTCCTGTTCTCGAGTCCTTCCATTATGGACAGCACGGCAAATACGCTTACCTTAATGTGCTCTATGTGATTCATCAGAAATACTTCTGAGTGGACATCAATGTATAAACTGGGTTTTTTTTTTTGCTAGCATGAAGCTGTAGTTACAGCATCTACCATCAGTTGCAACATCAAAATTCAGTCTCATTCCAAGCTAATATCACATTGTTGAATATTTCTAAACAGGTGGATTGATGTCTCAGACTGTCTTAGGCTAAACAAACAGAGGAGTTTAGTGCGGGAGGGAAGCCATTAGGTTAGATCTGCACGGCAAATAATCTCTTTTCAGCCACACATAAGAACAAAGCCTATCTGTTCATCGCACTGTGATGATATTTAAATGTAAAGCTGTGCAGATCAATTAAATTAGCTGTGGCTTCAGCCAGCAGTTCTCTAGACTGCCCCTGAGGTCACAGCGGTGTACTTTTCAGCTCTCGCCTCTGGTAATCGCTTCAAATCAAGCCTCTCTTAAACACCGCGGCCCACCTTAATTACACGTATGAGGATGAGATTTCACACCTCTGGTAAAGAGAAGATAAAGTCAAATTGATAACAAACGCCTGAAAGATACATTTTTGAATCAGCTGGGAGAGCTGCGGATCACGGAGCTGGCTGCTGTCTTCCACAGCACTGACACAGAAGATGTATTCAGATGATTCTCTCATTGTGTGTGTCTGTTTGAATATGTTTATGAAGATGTTTAGAACTATGCCACTCATCTTAATGCTATAACTTTATTTTGAAACAATGTCACATTTGTCTGGTACACTTCCGATATACTTATTATAATTATCAGATTGCACAATCGTTACGCTCTGTATGTGTTAAATGCACTAGTTGTGAAAATCTGTTGATAAACTAAATCAATACATTTTAGTTTAACACAATTTTAAAAGCAGAAATTGATCTGTAGGTGCATTTTCCTTTTATTTTATTATTATTATAATAAGCAAGTTTGGGGTAGGATTTATGAATTTATATGAACTTTACATGCTGTATGTAGTTTAGTATTCTCTACTTGTGTCCATCAATAATGGATAACTTGGTGAAAGATATTGCTATACCGCTAAAAGATCATATATACATTTCTTATTTAAGCCTTTACTAATAAAATGTTTTAACATGTATTTATTTACTGACAATTAGCACATCATAAAGGACACAAGAGAACATGTTGTAGATTAAAACAAAAAAATGTATGGCAAATCTTGTATCATTTGTATCATTTGCATTAAATAGTAAAGTTTAACAAACATGTATTAATACAGCTATATATATATATATATATATATATATATATATATATATATATATATATATATATATATATATATATATACACACACACTAGCATCCAAACATTTGAAATAATGTACAGATTTTGCTCTTATGGAAAGAAATTGGTACTTTTATTCTCCAAAGTGGCATTCAACTGATCACAATGTATAGTCAGGACATTAATAACGTGAAAAATTTCTATTACAATTTGAAAGTTTTTACTTTAATAGTTCTCATCAAAAATACTCCACTGGCAGCAATGATAGCAGATCCTTGGCATTCTAGCTGTCAGTTTATCCAGATACTCAGGTGACGTTTCACCCCACACTTCCTGTAGCACTTGCCATAGATGTGGCTGCCTTGTCGTGCACTTCTCATGCACCTTACAGTCTAACTATCCCACAAAAGCTCAGTGGGGTTAAAATCCATAACACTCTTTTCCAATTATCTGTTGACCAATGTCTGTGTATTTTTTTGCCCACTCTAACCTTTTATTTTTGTTTTTCTGTTTCAAAAGTGTATTTTTCTTTGCAATTCTTCCCATAAGGCCTGCACCCCTGAGTCTTCTCTTTACCGTTATACATGAAACTGGTGTTGAGCAGGTAGAATTCAATGAAGCTGTCAGCTGAGGACATGTGAGGCATCTATTTCTCAAACTAGAGACTCTGATGTACTTATCCTCTTGTTTAGTTGTACATCTGGCCTTCCACTTCTCTTTCTGTCCTTGTTAAAGTCAGTTGTCCTTTGTCTTTGAAGACTGTAGTGTACACATTTGTATGAATTTTTCAGTTTTTTTTTTTTTTTGCGATTTCAAGCATTGTATAGCCTCCATTCCTAAAAACAATGATTGACTGATGAATTTCTAGAGAAATTCTCTCTCTCTCTCTCTCTCTCTCTCTCTCTCTCTCTCTCTCTCTCTCTCTCTCTCTCTCTCACTTTTGTGCCATTTTTGTCCTAATATTGACCTTAAGGCATGCCAGTCTATTCCATACTGTGGCAACTCAAAAACATGCACAAAGACAATGTTAAGCTTCATTTAACGAACCAAATAGCCTTTAACTGTGTTTGATATAATGGCAAGTGATTTTCTAGTACCAAATTAGCAATTTAGCATGATCACTCAAGGATAAGGTGTTGGAGTGATGGCTGCTGGAAATGGTGCCTTACTAGATTTTATCAAAAATGACTTTTTTCAAATAGTGATGGTGCTGTGTTTTTACAATAGTAATGTCCTGACTATACTATGTGATCAGTTGAATGCCACTTTGGTGAATTAAAGTACTAATTTCCTTCCGAAACAGCAAAATCTGTACATTATTGCAAACTTTTGGCCGACAAAATATATATATATATATATATATATATATATATATATATATATATATATATATATATATATATATATATACAAATTCTGTAGAGTCCGGTGTCTGTTTTACATATTTGTAAGATTAAAAATGTATTAATTATTAAATTCATTATATTTATTTTAGTAGTGCTATTACACATTAGCAAACACAGGTTTTATACTTTAACCATCTTTCTAATATATTTCTCAGATCACATAATTTTTTTAGTCTTATATAAGATGCTCTGTTAATTTACCTAACATTAAAAATCTGTCACCTCTTAGACTGCTTAAGTTTACATTTCCATTTTGTATGCAATAGTGACATCTACAGTCAGACATGAAGATCAGCTAATTTTAAGGAGACAATGGAAAGCACACTTTTGATGCATGTCAAAATGTGTGTATGTATGTGAGTGTTTGAGTGAGAGAGAGAGAGGGGGGGGGGGGGGGGGATTATGTAATTATAGCTATTTATGTTAAGAGAAAAGACCTAGTCAGATGGCAAAGTGCATTCATTAACATTTACTTAGCGGTGAAGTCATTATACTCTTTCCTTCTATCTAACAGAGAATGAAAAAATAAAATATTAATGTGCTGACACAATAACAAATTCAAAATACAGGGACAGCATCAAATTGAATGTATGGTAAGTGCAAAAATGCAGTTTGACTGTTCTAGTTAATGTGGCACTGTTTTCATAAATGCAGTAATTCTTAAACAAGGCTAATTGTTTCAAAAATTCTTCCTGTTGCAAAGCTATAACTGATTGTGTTGGTTCATTTTCTGAAATAATTTTTTGAAAACTACAACACAGCATTTAAGAGCTTAGTATTTATATATTAGTTTTGCTCCTGTCTTACTTTTCCCAATTTTCTAAATATATATATATATATATATATATATATATATATATATATATATATATATATATATATAAACAAGGCAATCTTAAATTTTAAATTGGTATTTTTTTTTTTTAATAATCTTAAATCGTATTGTCTGAATTCAAAATATTTTACATTACACGCATAGTTTTTACTGGCATCTCAAATGCTGAGTAATTTACATATATTAGCATATAAAGTAATTGGCACAGATGCCAAGAAAACACTGGAAAACAGATTAATTGTCATCCACCAGCCACAGTGACATTGTTAAAAAAATTGATGCTTTAAAGAAGCCAATTATCTGAGAGTTTCACAAGTAACCCTTTTTTCATCATTGGATATGAACCTAGAGCCAGCTTCACACGAATATGCAATAATTCCATGTCCGATCCAAAAACACCGTTGTTATATGTGCATAAGAAATCTTTTAGTCTTTCTAAATGTTCAGTGGTGTTGTAGGCTATAACAATTGTAATCCACACAATATATCTTTAAACATCTTACACATTTTTTTATTGTATTTTGAATGTATAGTTGGGCTTTCTAGCCACAACATTTAAGGTAAAGTAAAGATTAAATGTCATGATGATTTATTACAATATGTCATAAATGAAAACATTGCTGTGAAGGTTGAAGAATATTCACAAAATGTACTTGGTGATGTGTCACCTGCCCTGTTCTTAGCAGTTTTTGAAGCATATGGGCAGAGTCTCTCTCTCTCTCTCTCTCTCTCTCTCTCTCTCTCTCTCTCTCACACACACACACACATATATATATATATATATACTCTCACTAGTAATAGATTCTGCTATGGTTTGCTGGAGCTCTAGTTTTATCCCCTGTAATAATTGGATAGTGCCTCCATTTATAAGGCTGTCCAAGGGAATGCAGAGTGAACAAATGAGCTAGTTTAGTTGCCAAGACCAATGCTCAGGGAGAAGGGCTTAAATGACATTTTCACTACCATTGTGCAACGGCTACCTTAAATAATATTGAGATTACACAAGGGACAAAAAGACAGGCTGAGGATCTATTGAGCAGATAAAAAGAAAATGGAAATTAAAAGATTTTAGAGGAGAAAAAGGAAAAACAAATAGAGAAACAAATGCCAAGAAATGGGTTATGTGGACAGGCAGGACAATGTTTAATACAGTTATTGCATAAATGTTTAAAGGTAATTGATGCATTTACTGTAAAAAAGTACAAATATTCCATGTAGAACCTCATATGAGCTCATGAAAAAAAACCTGCTTGTTAATAATTATAAAGAATATGTACAATGCTTTTAAAAGACAAATTAGATGCATGTCACAACATAGGATGTCAAACTGAGAATTTTATGTCAACTACCCATACAGTATGTACATGTTTGCTATTAGAGACCAACTAGTAGAAGTGGAAGTCAGTAGTATCTCATCAGCCCTGATGGGTTGTTTACACATTGGCTGTCCCCACTCAGAGACGTCCAACTTCGGACGAAATCCCCAAAATGCATCCTACCTCTCAGACTCAGCTGGTCTGAGAAAGCCTCCTCTCGCTTCCACTTCATTCTCAGCCTTATTTGAATTTGTTAATGACTTTATAATTCTTGGCCTGCAGTAACCTGCTTTTATCTCTGTTAGTTTAGTAGCCTGGCAAACAAAAGGAGTCTGGGCTGGTGGCACCATGCCAGCAGAAGCCGCCACCATAAAGGCTCTTGTCCATCTGTGTCGCCTTCTAATGCCGTAATACAGCTTCTCTTTTACTAGTGTGAAGTGTTCCCTCCTTCTTCTCCTCGTTGTCATTTCCCCTGGTTTCTAAAGACACTTCTGCACCATCCCGATGGACATTCCTCTTACTGGGGACTGTATTGATCTCTGTGGTGGCCAATGAAGTGTGGAAAAGACTTCTGTTTTTCCCGCAATGAGAAAATGACAACTTGCTCTGATCACAGATATCCCAGGGTGATGTTTCAAAAACATTTGCCCGAAAGTTATTCATATTGTCAGGCTGGAGTGCGATATCTTTATTAAGGCTGAAATCAATGCACAGAATTCTGCGTTTACCTCCCAAGTTGTCTGTGAATGTATGATTTTGGATATTTGCATCTTTTCGAGGGTCCTTTCCTATGCTCCAAATATCATAAACAGTCCAATTTCCATGTAACCGGGGATTCATTTGACATTGTAATGCATGTACAGTGTTCCATGCATGCATTCATAAAACCCAAATAGAGTAGAATGTTTCAACTCAAACTTTTGAGCAGCCTGATGGTTTACCCTCTTGAATTTGCTTTCCTTCTTTTCTATCTCTCTCTCTCTCTCTTTCTGTGTAACATGTCAGAAAGTCTGCATCTTCCTCTAATCTGAAATGCTTGTCAGATCAGGGGGCCCTTCATTGTATATTTTACCTTAGAGTTGTTTTGATCTCGCTGAAGACAGGGAGCAGCTTTTTTTCCCCTTTCTCTCTTTTTTTTATTACTTTGGCAGCCTGTGTGTCTTTTGCATGCATTGTCTTTGAACAATACTCTGTTTGAAAAGTACGCTGGCAACTCAGGATACAGGCATACTCGACGGATCGACTTTTATCACCTGCTTTTCCCAGTGATTCCATTAACGCTTCTGTTTCATTAAAAAAGGGGGACGCGGCCAACAGTCAGGCGCACTGGCGAAGAGACAGACAAGAGTGACTTCAAACAAAGCCAGTCATGAGATTGCCACAGCACACAGACAGCCCTTCATTTGGGGGGACTGACAAAGCAGGGCCGGATGCGGCTTAGAAGTGTGTGTGTACCTGTGAGCTGCTAAATCATTAATTAGAAGGAAGACACTTCTGGCTCTCTAATGCACTATTGCTAATACATGAGCATGAAAACATTTGGTCCCACAATCAAGCTAGTCCAACAGGCCGAACAGCAGTTATGTTTACTTGTAGAGGTCACCATACATTGAAGTATACAGAAAAATAAATAGGTAGAAAACAAACAAAGAAGCAACATAAGAAAGGCAAAACATAATTAAATGAGATTATTAGCTGGCTCTCACAGCATTCCGTGGTCCAATATTTTTGTATACTGACCACTAAACAGAATAATTGACCATTGTCCCAGGTAGCCAATTTCCTATATTGCTCTGCTATTTTTATGTGTTTTGTATCACTTTACTATCTATTTCTTTGCAAATAATAATTTAATTATTTGGAAAGAAGCTGCCTAGAAGCCTGTTCACCCTAAATATTTACAATAATACAATAATGCATTATTAGAAATTTGGAATAAAATAGAATAATTGAATAGTTCACCCAAAAATTTAAATTATGTCATTAATTACTCTGCCTACTGTCACTCAATAGTTAATCAGTGATTTTATTTACGAGTGAATAACAACTTAAATTTCTCAACTTAAATGTCTGTTCATTGCACAAAATGATTATATGGCTTCAGAAAACTTGTATTGATTGTTTTTATTTATTTATTTATTTTTTTACAGCCTGGTCTCATGAAATTTACGTGAATACGACAACATAAAAAAAAAATGGACTGCTGTTTAACACGTTTGGCTGCAGTTTTACCATGAAATATCTAGCTAGGGGGGTGCCAAAAACAAGTAAAATAGTGTCGTATTCAGACACATTATATATATATATATATATATATATATATATATATATATATATATATATATATATATATATATATATATATATATATATATATATATATATATATATTTTTTTTTTTTTTTTTTAAACATACCTTCCTAACCTAAAACTTTTGCTTGATCTTAACCAATAGTGTTTTAAAATATAAATGAGACTGTGGAGTTGGGGACGTGGCCAAGCAAAGTCTGTAAAGTGTGAGACCGGGAGAGGAAGAATAGTAAATATTGCTACCTGTGGGAAATGATCTCTAACAGCAGTTCTGTGTTGCTGTGAGAGCTGGAGAGGGCAATCCAGACTGCCGGAGGAGAGAGAGACACACAACATTTTCTGTGTGTGTCGATTCGTTTAAAGTAACTGCTGAAAAGCTGTGCATGTTATGTGGTGCTGAAAAGCACCCCGTTATTTTGTACACTGAAAATTTGTGTGATTACAAGGAATTTCAATTGTTTATCTGGCTCCTGCTTTCTCCTTTAAAGAGAGAACAAGTGAACTGGTGAACTGTCACAGTGGTGCCGAAACCCAGGATTTGGAGTCCCCGCTCTTTGCCAAGCTGATCAAGACCCTTGCCAGCATTCACCAAACACAACATAAAAATGTTCTTGAGTTGCACCAGTAACAGGAGCAGCGATTTCAGTTCATCCTTCAAGCTCAAGCAGAGGAGCTTGAAACCCCAGGGGGCTTCCACTGATGCTAACTTGGTCGCCGACCCCCACTTCACGCTTGCCAAGTTGGGACCAGAGGACGACCTGGAGGCATTCGAGGAGCTGTTTGAGCATGTGGTAGAAGTAGTGGGCTGGCCAGTCTCAGTGGATGGTACACCTGCTGCTGCTGCTGTCAGGAGAAGCGCAACTGGCAGCCAAACAACTACCCGTCGCCAACCTCCTGGGGTATCAGGACTTAAAATGTGCCATCTTGCAACAAGCCTTAGTCGACCTGGTGGTGCTAAAGCAGCTGATTAACCAACTACAGAAAGAGATGGTGGAATGGGTCCAGTGCCACCACCTGGCGTCACTGGATGAGGCGATCCAGCTGGCAGAGGACCGTATGGCGGTGTATTCGGGGGCCAGCGAGCCATCTTTTCTCTCTCTCTCTCTCTCTCTCTCTCTCTCTCTCTCTCTCTCTCTCTCCTCCCTCCCACTCTCCTTCCCTTTATCCTGTTCCTATTCCGCAGAAATGGGGAATTCCTACCCCAAAATCATTTCCCCGGTCCCGTGGACCATTCAATCTGCTGGTTTTCCAAAGCTCTCCGGTCTCCCCCACAGGCTGGTGAATCCACTGTCGCATGTGTGGGGGTGAAGTCTGGGCTGGTCTGCTGGAGCTGCGGGGAACCTAAACATTTCCAGGACGATGTCCCACGATGGAGGTGGAGACATTGGTCCGGGTCCCCAATGCACCACATGCCGCCCAAGATTGAGCATGTGTGTAGTAGATACGTGTGAGTGTTAAGGGGGGTTCAGTCCAAGCTTTGGTGGATTCTGGTTGTAACCAAACCTCCATCCACCAATGCCTTGTTCAAGACAAGGCTTTGGGTACAAGCCATCAGGTGAAGGTGAGGTTTGTGCACGGGATAATCATGATTACCCTTTATTGATAGTCATTATTAAATTTTGGTGACAAAAGCATAGTGTTGAGGCTGCGGTTAGTCCCCACCTCTCCCATCCACTAATCTTGGGTACGAACTGGGCGGCATTTACAACTTTATTAAGGGGAATGTGTGGATGGGTCCTGCAACAAAACGTTTCGGTGAGTGGTGTGTGATTCACTGGCAGGGGAGGCAGTGCCCTGGGCTGTCTACTTCCATGTCAGGAGGATATAAGGGAGGGGTAAGTCTTGGCTTCCCCAGCCCTTAGAGGTACCCCAGCAGGTGATTTCCCATTTCAATCGCATATCCGTTTTTTTTTTTTTTTTTTTTCAATGATCAAGAAACTGTTGTATCGAGTGATGCAGGACACTCAGACAAAGGAGGATACTACCCAATTATTAATACTGTAGAGCCATCTGGAAATGCTTTTCCAGCAATTCCTTCAAACAGCAAAAACTAAATTCAGTATGTTATTGACCTGAGAGCAAAACTCAACACACTGGGGCAATTAACACAGGAAACAATTAACACAATTAACGATGGTGATTTCCAGTTCTGTGTGGATCATAAAAAAGTCAATGCGGTGTCTAAATTGAATGCTTACCCAGATTGATGAACTGCATGATCGATTTGGCATGGCTCGTTTTTATTCGACACTGGATTTAACGATGGGATATTAGCAGGTCCCCTTAACTCCCATGTCCTGTGAAAAAACAGCATTTTCCACACCATTCGGATTACACCAATTAGTGTCCCTTCCATTCGGATTGATCTGGGCCCTGGCTACGTTTCAGCGGCTCATGAACCGGATCCTCAGACCGCACGCTGCTTACGCCGCTGCCTATCTAGATGATATCTTTATTTACAGTGTTGATAGACAGCGGCACCTGCAGCATCTGTGGGCTATCCTGAGGTCAGGACAGGGTGGGACTCTAGGCAAACCCAAAGAAGTGCGCAATTGGGAGGGTGGAAGTACTATATCTGGGCTTCCACTTGGGTCATGTGCAGGTGCATGGGGGTACCATGGGGGTATAGGGAGATGGGGGCGTGGCTGAGCGACATCTGTAGAGAGCGAGGCCAGGAGAGGAAGAACTGTGTGTGTGCATTTGTTAAGCTTAAAGCAAAGCTTTATGTGTTTAGAATAAAAATAAAAGATTTCATGGATTGTTCATCCAGCTCCTGCTTCCTTCTTCAAAGAGAGAACTAGTGAACTGTAACAGAGACGTTTTAAAAAGACCCCTAAACCTAACCTTTAGTGTTAACATACTGTATATATGAGATGTTAAAAAAGGACACCCTTACCTAATCAATGCTTAAACATAAAAAGCAAAATTTCTGAAGAAACCATACCATATCATGCTGCTTCTATGATCTCCATATGCTTCTATATTCTCCGTGGAAGAAAGAAAGTTATATGGGTTTGGAACAACTTAAGGGTGATGTAATTAGTGTCAGCTTTTTCTAAATATTTTTACTGGGTGAACTATTCCTTAAAGATTCCAATTTA
Organism: Moxostoma hubbsi; assembly: GCA_032164185.1. Lineage (NCBI taxonomy): Eukaryota > Metazoa > Chordata > Actinopteri > Cypriniformes > Catostomidae > Moxostoma > Moxostoma hubbsi. The sequence goes on from JAVLUX010000023.1 coordinate 9,991,676, forward strand.
AAGTACAGATGATCAGTCCAAGGGCGCAGATCTGGGGGGGAACAGAATGGACACTTACCCTTAAATTTTGTGAAGTCATTAAAAAATTATCAATATTACATTATTACAATATTAATATTACAATATTACTTTTACATTTGGGAAACACATGTACCTAAACAACTCACAAATTATTACAATTGGAATTGACCATCGTAAATGAGCCAACAATATAGTGCCGCAATACAAAATTTAAATTACATTACATTGTAAAGAAAATGTCCTTTTCTTTTTCCCTACTGAGTGTAAATTTGATGCATGCTCCTACCCTTAACTAATACAAAGTGTCAATATGTTTACACGAATGGTCTAGTGTCAAAGCTGTACATCACATTAAAATAGTTTGTGTACATATATGTTGTTTGGAGCACGTTCAGCAGTCAGTCGCTCATATTTTCGGAGGCTGCAGCAGGCAGAGGTGTTGAACTCTGACTCTGGCAGATGAAGTGAAGTCAGCAGCCAGATAGCTGCTGCTCCAGAAGGCAATGGCTCTTCCTCCCTGCAGCAAGGTTGGCATGGTGCGGAGGTGCTAGTGGTGCGGTGCTGGTTCTGGCACTCTGGGCTGCTGAGATCGGTGCATGCCCTCTGTCATTCAGGCGGAGTGGCACTGTCCAACTGTCACTCCCTGACAGGCTGATAATCAGTCTCTTTATTAACTGCTCTGCTGAAGACGGCCCGACCGGTAAGGTGGGTGGACAGCTTGCATGGTACACCACAGCATAGCGGCCGCAACCATTCTCCACTGGGGTCGGAAGGTTGGCACCATGAGATAGTGTAGGTAACATGCCCATCGTTGAATCACACCAGTAGCATCAAAGGCCTGATCTTCCCTGGTGATAATTCATTGCGGGGAAGCCATATCTCACAAATGCTGTCTGCATGCCAACAAAATATCCCTTCCATTTTTCTCCTTTACCATCCTTTTAGCTTGTCTTCATCAGATTTAACATGCAAACAAGAAGCAATAGTTTTTCTACTCTTGATCATCACTCATATGCCAGTTCCATTCGGGCTAATGGTGAAGTCATGTCAGATGGAACATTGATATAGAAATACATAAAACAGGACTGTATCGCATTACATATGAATAAATTACACTGCCTTACCAAGTCAAAACACAGTAACCACACCAACACCCTGAAACTAAAATACAAAATGGCATAATGTCCAGCCATAAGATATTCTAAGTTTCGGTGCAAAAAAGGAATAATCGATTTCACAGTGAAGGATTTACAAGGGATGTGAATTGGGCCCATTTTTGAAGTGTTTAAAGGCAAAAAAAATAAGATTAGGGATTACAGGTTTTGTGGTGTTAAATCGTAATTGCAACAAAGTTGTAAAATTGTATTAGCTTTAAACAGAAAAGGTTAGTTACTGTAAGTGAATTTTATCACATCATAAAATCATGTTAACATGCATATTGTTTACGTCGTGTGGCTACACTTTTCTTTTTTTGTATTTTAATGTTTACGGATTGGCCCCATTCACTTCCATTGTAAGTGCTTTATCTGTAACCCAGATTTTTAGCTTTTTTTTTAAAGATAAGGAGGGACAAGTTGATATTATTAATGCTAGTTATCAATATTATGCACAAATGCTGTTGATTGAGCTTTACATGTATTGAACCTGGAACATTCTTTTAAGCCAGCGCAACACTAGCTCATTTTTCCAGTGATTTTCAGGTGTGAGATTAATTTACATAATTGCTGGCCAGGCGTAGTGAGATAAAGCGTGCATAAGTATCTTCCAGCTAGAGGTTGTTAATCACTTGACCATACCTGCTGAGTTAATGGTTCCAGCAACAGGTAAAAAGAACCCAACATAAGAGAAAAAATCTTTCTGTTGCAGAGGTGGGCTCTTGTGTTCTCTTCAAAAGACCAATGCGCTTTTTCTTTAATTGGAGAACTGCCAAGACATCAAGCTGATCTGAAAGTTTTCATCTGTGATCGCACACAGCTGCATGTAATCTCAAACACTGATTGTAGTACATTGTGATTGTGTCACCAAACGTTTTTCCTGAATTTTTCTTCTACACTAATATGACAATGATATCAGAAAGCAGAGACGGCAGTCTGTTTCTATTGAACGTACTTCTGACTGAATAGAGTGAGATCTCAGCAAAATATTCATGTATGGGTGACAGCCGGACAGTCTGCTAGTGTGGCACCAGCTTTAAGGCTACATCCACAGTAATCCTTTATCAATTTCCTAATGTCATCATTTTCCAAAGTATGCAGTAATTAATGATGGCTATTTTGATTCATTTCAGTGACTCGATTCTTTTGATTCCGTTTACCAAAAAGATTCATTCAAATTCGTTCATTGTCCATTTCTTCTGCCAAGGTATGCCTTTGTGCATGTAGATGGCACCAAATGACCTTCCGTAAGTAATTGCAATGAACCAATAGCAGTCATTCACAAACAGAACAAGTCTAATTAGCCTTTATTAAAATTCCCATCTACAATTCTGCTAAGAGATTAGAGCACTCAGTGTTTAGGCATCATAAGCCTTTCCCCACAAATTACACCAAATCTATCATACGGTGAATTGCTGAGCACAACTTTTTTATCAAGTTATATAAAAAAGACAACAATACTAGCCTAAATCTTGTTCATGTTGACTGATTCATTCATTTTGTTCAAAAACGAGTTTACCAGTGTATTCAATTCGTTCCAAGAACAAAATGGCCAACTGGTTCTGTGAAGGGTGTATTCATTCAGTGGCTCAAACCAATGATATGCGCCTTCACAGCTAGTACTCTCATGCTATTGACTTGTTCAAAAGTCATTCTTTAAGAGCAACACAAATGGAATTTACATGTCTACAAATGTATGAAGATGCTTTAAAAATGGAGTTTCAACACAATAACCATTTTTACCATAAATTGTCAATCTTTCTGTCCTATATTTTGTCAAATTCATGTAATTTTAACTGTATGGTCTTCAGTAATTTTTACACATTCATAAATTGAGGAATATGTTTTATGCATGCCTATAAACTTGCCTTAGTGCATTTCATCCTTTTCTTCAGTAATTTTTACACATTCATAAATTGGGGAATATGTTTTATGCTTACCTATAAACTTGCTTTAGTGCATTTCATCCTTTTCTCTCTTTGTTGAACGTGATTGACTCGCATGCTGAACTAAACAAATGACATGCCTCCTTTCGTTCAGTTGTTCAGCAGATCCTAATTCACGAACAAGATGACTGAGTTATTCATTTAATTTTCAAACAATTTTACCAGTACATTCAGTTAGTTCATGTATGAGACATCTCATGTCGTTCAGACTCAAATGACCCAGGCGACTCAAATCAAAATCAAAATCAAATCACTTTATTGTCACACTACTGTGTACACGAGTGCAACAGTAGGTGAAATTCTTGTGTGCAGTTCCGAGTAACATAGCAGTCATGACTGGTTCAGTAAAGGGGTGTATTCATTCAGGGGTCGAACCAATGATATGCTGCCTCACTGCCCACACTCGAATGCTATTGACTTGTGATATAGTCAGTCTTTATAGGCGTGAAAAGCCACCAAAGCAGTCTTGCATCTCAAATTATAGCTTATTGACTTTCAAAAGTAGAGACTTCAATGAACGAGAAATATGAGTCAATGTATTGAAGTGAATGAGAAAGATATGTTCTAGAAGATTGATTCATTCATGAACTAAACATCATTAGCGGTAATTTAGAGTGGTTTCGAAACGCTCCATTTTCGGTGGAGTAAAATGCAGTTCCAGAGTGGATGGGAGGCATAAACTTTGCAAAATTAATGCATTCATTTTCCATCAAAAACATATTAGTGTGGATGTGGTTTTAATCCATTTCACAGAAATCCACAGGTTTTTAAACAAAATTAGCGTAGAAAATGCCAAATAAGTTTGCAGATTTCATTTGGGCCTGGTTATAACTAATATTTTTTTATGAAATGTGTAGTTACTAGGTTCTGCCTTTGCATGGCAGCACACTAAAGAGTATATTATTTTCTGTTGTTTGTAGGAGGAGTTCCTGATTGAAACCCAAAAGGTGCTACTGAGCAGGATTTCAGATCTGTGCATTGTGAACGCAGTTGCTGCCAAGGGTACAGCTCTGCAGCCTGCTTCTCCAAGCCCACCCGAGACCACCTCACAACCCCACCCAAACAGCTGACTAGAAGACATATAAGCATAACAATTCTATCGCAAATAATGATAACCGTAAAACTCCAAATCCTAGTAATAAAGCCGAAGCCTCTCTCCCTAATGAAACAGTGGCCCTCCTGCTGTTTCCTGCTAATGTTCCCGCCGAGGTTTCCTCCAATTTCCATAAAGCAATTTTGCAAGCCCACTCCCAATGTGAATCATCGAGAAATGAAGAGAACTGCTTCGAAGCCTCTCTTTTCTCTTGTGTCCCTGGAGGGTGACACTGACTAAATCTGTGTTTATACAGAGGTGTGCTGTATATCCCATTTGTTCAGGTTTCATCTACCCTAATATTCACACCCATGTATGAGACCTCTTCCCTGCCTGCGTCTGCTAATGTACCATATCGATGCATGGATGACAAGACAACATCGCCGAGCAATCAAACTCTCTCTCTCTTGCATGTATCATTTACTGGTGGTGGAGAAAACTACAATGTGTGGGAAGAGAACATATGTTAAATTTAAGAAGCAGGGATTTACCTTTGTGCAGGGCTTAGTTTACATGTGTTACAATATTCAACAGTAGCCAACAACAAATTAATGCGTCACGGTGCAGAACCATATTAAAAATCACCGTAACCCCCATTTCTAATGGTTTACATTGTGAAGTCACATAAAAGTTATATCAGTATATATAAGCAACATGACTGAAACACAGGTGAAATACCATCTACTGCATTACAAACGGTGTCTGTAAATTAAGTTATTTGTTTTTTGTTTTGTTTTTTAGTTTCTGAAAAGCAATAAATAGGATTAATAAATATAATCCATAGCTTGAACAGTTTGTACATTTTATTTAAATTTCCTTTAACTGTTCTTCTTTAATTGCAGTGCTTATGGTTTGTGTGTTTTAATCAATTATATTTAAATTTTCCAATTAATGGTGTTTACTGATTCTTTAATACTGTATATATATTTAAAATAAAATGCCACATTAAAAAAAATGACTACTTTCCTCCAGATATGAAAGGCTGTTCTAAAATAGAAAAAAGAAAAAAAGAAAGAACTGGGGATTGTTCCACACCAACACACATTGCATATCAAAACCTACAGTATTGAACTGAACACTCACAGATTTGAATGCTTTTCTTGGCAAATCCAAAATTACTCAAAAGACTTCTTAAATGACAGATGAGGGGGGATAACTGTATTTAGCCAGGGACGATATTTACTCGTCTTGCATGATTTGGGTCTCATGGAGGATTACCCCACACCAGTGTCTGCCCCTTTCTTTTCTCGGCATGGGGCAGGGGCAGATTGACAGAGCAGCATGGGGGCAATCGTCGTGCTCTACCTGATGTTTTTAACAAAGGCTTCCATCTCACCAACTCCGCTGCCAAACATCGCCCAGCCAGCTTCAACTTGGTGTGATTATGATTTGAAGTTAATTATTATTTGTGGGAGAACTGTTCCTTTAATTTGCATCGAAAAGGGTGTGTTGTCTCATTATATGGAGTAAACTGTTTCATTGGGAACATGCCATTAAATAAATTTAGCATTTTTAGTGAAATTGAAAGATGAAAAAAAAAAAAAAAATACAAAGTTCAGCAAAAATATTAAAGATATTATACAAAAATTTCAACCATTGTTTTGGTTTGCAGTAATCTTTATAAATTGTATTATAAATTACAACAATTAAAAAAAAACGTGACACTTTGCACTGAATTGACTTTTATGGAAACTTCCCTTGTTACCTACTGAGAACAGAAACAAATGTTTAATTTTAGTTCAGAGAACAGAAATCCCAACATAAGCCAATTGAAATTTAAGGTGTGCTCTAGTTCAAAACCAACACTCAAAACCACTGATAGAGAAAACAACATTTGTGCAACTGACCTTTTGAATCCAAACTTTTTAGTTACTGAGATATAAACTTTGTGACTACTTACCAGTGTGTAGCCTATTTATAGTACTTCTTTTGATTATAGATATTAATTTATTTATAAGGTAACCTTAAGTTAGCCTTATAGCCTACCTAACTTTATACAATAGGAGTAGGTCATCTAAAGTTGCAATGACAGGTTCAAATGTTTTGCAGTTTGAATTTATAATTTATATTAGTTTGACATCAAGGTAAGAAATTATAGAGACATTGCACAGTATTAATAAATGAACATTGTTCTTACTGACCCCCTTCCTATCTGTCATCGATAACTAGAAAACTCCTCTGACTTTACAAAGGGGCGATATAGAGTATGTGAAGAGCACACATGCACCGTTTGACACACACTGCTTGGAGGTGTTCCCCCATTTTGATGAATTTCCATCCTAAGCACCCAGCATCCCTGCTGTATGTGTGGCTGCATCTCATCTTCCCGTCAACATGATCCTGCACGTAATCAGTCTTGGGGTATGGACTCGCTGGGTACAATTCCCCTTCACGCCACATCATCTGGCCTTCCCACTCCCTCCATGCCTATCATATTTTTCACTCGTGAACAACAGAAATACTGTACAGTCCCATTTCAACTTCATAATGAATCTCATATCAGTTCTGTAGTATTGTTACAGCAAAAATGGTTCACTCTTTAAGTCAGGGAGTGTTCATGGAGGTAGTTGGTTCAAGGAATGTTCTGGGTTTAATAAAAGTTAAGTGCATTAGACAGCATTTGTAGCATGGTGTTGATTGCCACTGGAAATTTTGACTTGTCCTTTATTAAAATGCATACAGATAGATGGTTGGATGGATAGATAGAGACTGCTTGTAGAGAAGAAAAAGTTAACATTTTAGAGTTACAGTTTTAATGCATGCCTAGGCTTTTTCCACTAATGAATCTCTATATCCTTTTTCAGCTGTCAAAATGGGTCCACTTTGCACATCCATTGCAACAAATCTATTTTTTTTTCCCATTCAAAGTCAATTTATTGCCATTTCAAAGGGGTTTGGTGCCTTAACATTTCTTTCCACCATCTAATATTTTAGGATAAATTGATGTAATAGTTTTTTTTATTATCACCAGGGGCCTTTAGTCACATTGTAGCCTATAAATCATGTTAGTAAACTTAAACTTATTTAACATATTATCTGTTCAGAACTAAAAAAAAAACAAACAAAAAAAAAAAACAAACACAAAAAAAACAAACAAACAAAAAAACTCTCTCTGGGTGTGTGGACGTGTGCGCAAACCCCATTTGAGAGGAAAGTATGCAATTTGCAGGAAAGATGTAGCTCCCAGTGGAATGGACTAGGTAGCCTACTAAATTTGAGAACAATTTAATTGTTTAGTTCAAATTTGATTCTTAGATGTACAAGAAACTATTTAAAGCTGTATAACATACAGAAAATCAGAATGTGAAAAGTCACAACTGGTTCTTCCCATATAGGTCTAAATTGACCCGCTAAGGCAATGTAAGGATTTAATTTAGTTTTTTTGTTGTTGTTGTTTTTTATGGTCTTGACAAAGCCCCAACAATATTGAAACTTTTTATGGGCAACATCAACAAAGTGTATCGACCAAAACACCAAGTGTTGTATGTGTTTTACTTTAGCTAATGGTCTTCTAGTTGGTCAACACAAAAAGACCTTTCTTTGTAGATATCTAGAATATTCTTTTGATACCAAGTTTGTTGTAATCACAGTCTCTGCCCGTTAATCAATACAAATAAATGTTCAGGCCCTGCAAGTGAGTGCCGCCATTGAGAAATATTGGCATACAAGAAAAAAAAGTGCAATTTTTTTCGATTTAAGGGAACATAATGATATTCACAAGGAGACCCCCACTGAGACACAACTGTTCCTAAGCAACAAAACAGTTTTTTTCAGACAAGGTTTTGGTTGACTGTTAGCAGCCAGATACTCAGGCATCCAATAAAGTTACAGAGGTAAACACAACAGTCACAGATGATTCCGTCTTCAAACTGACAAAGATCATTTAGATCTTGATATTTGATTATTAGATTACATAATCATAATCAATAGGTATACTTTACATAAAAATATAGTTGAGAAACAACATCAACAAGCAGCAACAGAGAGCACAACAAGTGCAATATTTATTAAAGTTTGCAATTGTTATAATAAACATTAGGCCTAATTGTTTAACATACATGAATTAATAATTCATTTAAGCTACTGTTTCAGGTAGCACTTGTGGTCAACTCATTGTGCTGGAGGACAGACTCAAAATGTCTTATAATGCTTAGGTAGGAGAGCCATCTAGTGGTAGTTTCAGTAATCCACCAAATCCTTGGAATAATGTTAGCTTTTAAAAAAATGGTTTCCATTAAATTGATTCTTCCCAATAGTTCATGCTCAATAAAATATACTTCATCATAAATAATAACATTTGATAATAATCTTGGATTACTAATGTTTGCCTTAACTAAAATGCCTGATACTGACACACAGACAGAGGTCCAATGTCTCAAAACTCAAATTAGTTTGAGCAACATCAAAAGTGCTGATAAACAGATTCATAAACAGTTTCCAACCCTGGGCCATCCATATTACAGACAGCCAATATATTTAACCTCACGCACCTGTGCTCTGTCAGACACAATCTCATCTTTAGTGGCTTTACATCTATTATTGTTGCACTTGCCTAGTTGCATATTTCAGCCCACTTTACTGTTTATTGCCATGTTCTGCTGCTGTTAACTATATAATTCATCACGCCTTGGTGTTCTGTTATTGCCCCAGGTAAATTGGACTTTTGCACACTTTGTGTGTATTTTTTATACCTTAGAATTGTTTTGCATTGTATTAACTGTACTGTGATCATCTGTCAAGTTCCTTGGACTATTTGTGTCTGTAAAACTTAGAAAGAAAAAAGAAAAAAGTTCAGTCTCTAAACAGTGACTTGAAAGATCTACAGTACTTCCTGAAATGCAAGATTTTGTTTGCTCTACTAATGTAATTATGTGCTCTTTAATTATCTGCCATTTGTAACACTAATCCTTTGAAAGCAGAAGTAATCATAACATGATAGAAATACTTTCCTTATTACTAAGTAATAGCAAGTACATTACTTAAATGAACCCCTAATTAGCAGATTTAGTGCATCAAGCTTTAATTTTTTTTATGTTGTTCCACTTTTCCCATTTGATTTCCTTTGCATTTAACATGAGCATTCAATAGTTCGACTGTAATCATGGGCTGAATGACTCATCCATGCATGACAGATTTAGATTTTAAAATAACATTAACATTTAAATAATAATCTCAAGAAACAACAACAGAAGTTATTGTTTCTGCTGGCACCCCAGGTCCAAAACATCCATGTTTAATTATGCTGATTATTTTTGAAAAGGTACTCAGCCTGAAAAATACATTTATATTTTAGTTATGATTTACTGCAATTTAGTATTCTAGCTAATATTTTCTATATAACGAACAACCTACCAGGAACTCTATTGGATCATCAGAACGTTTTCTACAGCATTCAAAAAGCCCTTGAGTAAAAAAAAAAAAAATTGGGGGGAATCGTTTGATTAAAACACAAAATAATAGCCCATCCACTCATGCTCACTCAACTACAGTACACAATTTTGAATAATATGTAAACACTATATGGTCAAAAGTGCTGTATGTGGGTGCCCAAACACCACACCCAAAAAATGTGCTTGTTGTGCATTTAATTTCAAAACCATTGGCATTAATGGTGAGTTGGTTCCTCCCTATCACCTCAGTGGTTAAGGCTCTGGGTTACTGACCGAAAGGTCGGGGGTTCAAGCCCCAGCACCGTCAAGATACCACTATTGGGCCCTTGAGCAAGGCCCTTGACCCTACCTGCTCCAGGGGCGCTGTTTCATAGCTGACCCTGCGCTCTGACCCCACCTTAGTTAGGATACGCGAAAACAACTCCATTTCATTGGCTCTGTACATGTACTCTGCACAATGACAATAAAGTTGAATCTTAATCTTAACAGTTTCCATTATTCTGAGAAAGCTTTCCATTAAAAGATAGACATCCCCATTAGTTAGTAAATGTGATTAGAGTTTTATCGCATTTGCATAATCATTGAGGAGCATGATTCTGAGATTAAATTTGTACCCCAATTGTCTGATGGAACTGCAGAAGTATAGGACAAACTAGACAACAGGTATAGCTGCAGTAGCACGGTGTGTAAGACGATGTGATTGTATAGTATCCTAGCTACCCAGGTTCAATTTCCCCTTTTGTCACGCTTTTTTTTTTGCAATCCGATTTTCTGTTTCAACTCTTACTATTTGACTCCAGCCAGTTTGCAACCAATTTGGCTCAGTTGCTAGGGAGGGTAGAGTTACATGGGGAAACGTCCTCGTGGTAGATATACAGGTGCTGCTCATATAATTAGAATATCATCAAAAAGTTTATTTATTTCAGTAATTCCATTCAAAAAGTGAAACTTGTATAATGTATACATTCATTCCACACAGACTGATATATTTCAAGTGTTCATTCCTTTTAATTTTGATGATTATAACTGACAACTAATGAAAACCCCAAAATCAGTATCTCAGAAAATTAGAATATTGTGAAAAGGTTCAATATTGAAGACACCTGGTGCCACACTCTAATCAACTAATTAACTCAAAACACCTGCAAAGGCCTTTAAATGGTCTCTCAGTCTAGTTCTGTAGGCTACACAAACATGGGGAAGACTGCTGACTTGACAGCTGTCCAAAAGACGACCATTGATATCTTGCACAAGGAGGGCAAGACACAAAAGGTCATTGCTAAAGAGGCTGGCTGTTCACAGAGCTCTGTGTCCAAGCACATTAATAGAGAGGCGAAGGGAAGAAAAAGATGTGGTAGAAAAAAGTGTACAAGCAATAGGGATAACTGCACCCTGGAGAGGATTGTGAAACAAAACCTATTCAAAAATGTGGGGGAGATTCACAAAGAGTGGACTGCAGCTGGAGTCAGTGCTTCAAGAATCACCACGCACAGACGTATGCAAGACATGGGTTTCAGCTGTCGCATTCCTTGTGTCAAGCCACTCTTGAACAAGACACAGCGTCAGAAGCGTCTCGCCTGGGCTAAAGACAAAAAGGACTGGACTGCTGCTGAGTGGTCCAAAGTTATGTTCTCTGATGAAAGTAAATTTTGCATTTCCTTTGGAAATCAAGGTCCCAGAGTCTGGAGGAAGAGAGGAGAGGCACAATCCACGTTGCTTGAAGTCCAGTGTAAAGTTTCCACAGTCAGTGATGGTTTGGGGTGCCATGTCATCTGCTGGTGTTGGTCCACTGTGTTTTCTGAGGTCCAAGGTCAACGCAGCCGTCTACCAGGAAGTTTTAGAGCACTTCATGCTTCCTGCTGCTGACCAGTTTTATGGAGATGGAGATTTCATTTTCCAACAGGACTTGGCACCTGCACACAGTGCCAAAGCTACCAGTACCTGGTTTAATGACCATGGTATCCCTGTTCTTAATTGGCCAGCAAACTCGCCTGACCTTAACCCTATAGAAAATCTATGGGGTATTGTGAAGAGGAAGATGCGATACGCCAGACCCAACAATGCAGAAGAGCTGAAGGCCACTATCAGAGCAACCTGGGCTCTCATAATACCTGAGCAGTGCCACAGACTGATCGACTCCATGCCACACCGCATTGCTGCAGTAATTCAGGCAAAAGGAGTCCCAACTAAGTATTGAGTGCTGTACATGCTCATACTTTTCATGTTCATACTTTTCAGTTGGCCAACATTTCTAAAAATCCTTTTTTTGTATTGGTCTTAAGTAATATTCTAATTTTCGGAGATACTGAATATGGGATTTTCATTAGTTGTCAGTTTTAATCATCACAATTAAATTAAATAAACATTTGAAATAGCCCTGCGATGGACTGGCGACCTGTCCAGGGTGTACCCCGCCTTTCACCCAATGTTAGCTGGGATAGGCTCCAAAAATCATTGTATTATAATCATCATATTGCATTTCTCATGGCCATCGATGATGCTCTCTCGCGCACGCACACAAACAAACACATAGTGCACAATGAGAGAGAGAGAGCGTGCATCCATGCCCTGATAAATGCAACATTGTGATTATAATACATGATTTTTGGGAACGTGCATTGCATAAACTTTGCATATGCTGTATACAGTACTATACAAGTAGAGGGGGCTTCAAGTTAAAAAGTTTGGGAACCACTGATCTGACTCCTATATCCATCCATCCATCCATCTTCTTCCGCTTATCCGGGGCCGGGTCGCGGGGGCAGCAGTCTAAGCAGAGATGCCCAGACTTCCCTCTCCCTAGACACTTCCTCCAGCTCTTCTGGGGGGACACCGAAGCGTTCCCAGGCCAGCCGGGAGACATAGTCTCTCCAACGTGTCCTAGGTCTTCCCCGGGGCCTCCTCCCAGTGGGACGTGCCCGGAACACCTCCCGGGGAAGGCGTCCAGGAGGCATTCGAAACAAATGCCCGAGCCACCTCAACTGACCCCTCTCGATGTGGAGGAGCAGCGGCTCTACTCTGAGCTCCTCCCGAGTGACCGAGCTTCTCACCCTATCTCTAAGGGATCGTCCAGCCACCCTGCGGAGAAAGCTCATTTCGGCCGCCTGTATCCGGGATCTTGTCCTTTCGGTCATGACCCAAAGCTCATGACCATAGGTGAGAGTAGGAACGTAGATTGACCGGTAAATAGAGAGCTTTGCCTTGCGGCTCAGCTCCTTCTTCACCACAACAGACCGGTACATCGACCGCATTACTGCAGAAGCTGCACCGATCCGTCTGTCAATCTCCCGTTCCATCCTTCCCTCACTCGTGAACAAAACCCCAAGATACTTAAACTCCTCCACTTGAGGAAGGATCTCCCCACCAACCTGAAGGGAGCAAGCCACCCTTTTCCGACTGAGGACCATGGCCTCGGATTTGGAGGTGCTGATCCTCATCCCGGCCGCTTCACACTCGGCTGCAAACCGTCCCAGCGCATGCTGAAGGTCCTGGTGTGAAGGGGCCAACACGACAACATCATCCGCAAAGAGCAGAGAAGAAATCGTGTTGTCCCCAAACCTGACACCCTCCGGCCCCTGGCTGCGCCTAGAAATTCTGTCCATAAAAATTATGAACAGAACCGGCGACAAAGGGCAGCCCTGCCGGAGTCCAACATGCACTGGGAAGAAGTCTGACTTACTACCGGCAATGCGAACCAAGCTCCTGCTTCGGTCATACAGGGACCGGACAGCCCTTAGCAAAGGACCCGGGACCCCATACTCCCGGAGCACCCTCCACAGGCCGCTCCGGGGAACACGGTCGAATGCCTTCTCCAAATCCACAAAGCACATGTGAACTGGTTGGGCAAACTCCCATGAACCCTCCAGCACCCTGTAGAGGGTATAGAGCTGGTCCAGTGTTCCACGGCCCGGACGAAAACCGCACTGTTCCTCCTGAATCCGAGGTTCCACTATCGGCCGTATTCTCCTCTCCAGTACCCCGGCATAGACTTTCCCAGGGAGGCTGAGAAGTGTGATCCCCCTGTAGTTGGGACACACCCTCCGGTCCCCCTTCTTAAAAAGAGGGACCACCACCCCAGTCTGCCATCCCAGAGGCACTGTCCCCGACCGCCACGCGATGCTGCAGAGGCGTGTCAGCCAAGACAGCCCCACAACATCCAGAGACTTGAGGTACTCAGGGCGGATCTCATCCACCCCCGGTGCCTTGCCACCAAGGAGTTTCTTGACTACCTCGGTGACCTCAGCTAGGGTGATGGACGAGTCCACCTCTGAGACCCCAGTCTCAGCTTCCTCAATAGAAGACGTGACGGCGGGATTGAGGAGATCCTCGAAGTATTCCTTCCACCGTCCGACGACATCCCCAGTTGAGGTCAACAGCCGCCCACCTCTACTGTAAACAGCGTTGGTAGGGCACTGTTTCCCTCTCCTGAGGCGCCGGACAGTTTGCCAGAATCTCTTCGAGGCCAGCCGATAGTCCTTCTCCATGGCCTCACCGAACTCCTCCCAGGCCCGAGTTTTTGCCTCCACAACCACCCGGGCTGCAGTCCGCTTGGCCTGCCGGTACCTGTCAGCTGCCTCAGGAGTCCCACAAGCCAACAAGGCCCGATAGGACTCCTTCTTCAGCTTGACGGCATCCCTTACTTCCGGTGTCCACCACCGGGTTCGGGGATTGCCACCTCGACAGGCACCGGAGACCTTACGGCCACAGCTCCGAGCAGCCGCTTCGACAATGGAGGTGGAGAACATGGTCCACTCAGACTCAATATCTCCAACCTCCCTCGGGATCCGGTCGTAGCTCTGCCGGAGGTGGGAGTTGAAGATCTCTCTGACAGGAGATTCGGCCAAACGTTCCCAGCAAACCCTTACAGTACGCTTGGGTCTGCCATGTCTGTCCAGCTTCCTCCCCCGCCACCGGATCCAACTCACCACCAGGTGGTGATCAGTTGACAACTCCGCCCCTCTCTTCACTCGAGTGTCCAAGACATAAGGCCGCAGGTCAGATGAAACGACTACAAAGTCGATCATCGACCTACGACCTAGGGTGTCCTGGTGCCACGTGCACTGGTGGACACCCTTATGCTTGAACATGGTGTTCGTTATGGACAAACCGTAACTAGCGCAGAAGTCTAATAACTGAACACCGCTCGGGTTCAGGTCGGGGGGGCCGTTCCTCCCAATCACGCCCCTCCAGGTGTCACTGTCGTTGCCCACGTGGGCGTTGAAGTCCCCCAGCAGAACGACGGAGTCCCCAGTCGGAGCACTTTCCAGCACTCCTCCCAGAGACCCCAAGAAGGCCGGGTACTCTGCACTGCCGTTCGGCCCGTAGGCACACACGACAGTGAGAGACCTATCCCCGACCCGTAGGCGCAGGGAAACGACCCTCTCGTTCACAGGGGTAAACTCCAACACATGGCGGCTGAGCTGGGGGGCTATAAGCAAACCCACACCAGCCCGCCGCCTCTCACCATGGGCAACTCCAGAGTGGTGAAGAGTCCATCCCCTCTCGAGGAGTGTGGTTCCAGAGCCCAAGCCATGCGTAGAGGTGATCCCGACTATCTCTAGTCGGAACCTTTCAACCTCACGCACAATCTCAGGCTCCTTCCCCGCCAGCGAGGTGATGTTCCACGTCCCTAAGGCTAGTTTCCGTGTCCAGGGATCGGGTCGTCGAGGCCCCCGCCTTCGACTGCCGCCCAATCTTCTCTGCACCGACCCCTTACGGCTCCTCCTGCAGGTGGTGAGCCCACGGGAAGGCGGCCCCACGTCGCTCCTTCGGGCTGAGCCCGGCCGGACCCCGTGGGGAGAGACCCGGCCACCAGGCGCTCGCATACGAGCCCCAACCCCGGGCCTGGCTCCAGGGTGGGGCCCCGGCTGCGCCATACCGGGCGACGTCACGGTCATTAAGTTCTTCTCCATCATAAGGGGTTTTTGAACCGCTCTTAGTCTGACCCGTCACCTAGGACCTGTTTGCCTTGGGAGACCCTACCAGGGGCGTATAGCCCCAGACAACATAGCTTCTAGGGTCATTCGGGTACTCAAACCCCTCCACCACGTTAAGGTGGCAGTTCAGGGAGGGGATAAATACTCCTATAAAACAGCATATTCAGACACAGAATTGCTTCTTTGTGGTAGTTTATGTCATATAAAACATATTAACACTGTATAACTTTCATGAATATCCCATTAAACATTATTGAATTATACAATACTTAAAAGACAGTTAAAAATTTAAATAAATTAATGTAGCCTATGTATGAATGTCCTGAATGTTAGATCTGAGGGATTTAAATTTTGATGAACTAGCTACTAATCTGTTAATAATTACTCATACATACACTAAATGTTTGTTAATGACAAATGGAATTATAAAGTGTCATCAATGTATTATTAGTTTATTAGTGGCTTAAGGAGATCCATCAGGGCTGATGTAGTTTGGTGCTGCCAGTATGGATAATTTAAGAACTAATCATTTGAAAAAGGTTTATCAGAGAATTTGTCTATTGTTGTGTATGAAGAATCATTTGATAATGTATTCTGTAGTAATTCTTAATGCATGCATGCTCTGTTGTGATACATTACCAGTTGTTTCAACCTAAACACCAAATGTACCCCTAAATACCGCAAAGCGCTAATCTGTAACTCATTTACAGTATCAGTGTTCTCTGGGGAAGGTCTCCATGGGTAGGACTTAGTTTTTTTGATTAATGGTTTGATATATTAAAAATGTAAGATTCAACCTGATATAAACATAATAAGGATACTTATTGAACAGATTAAGGAATTTATTTTATTTAAAAAAACATTTATCTGAAAGGGGTTGTTTGTTGTCTGAAAACAGCAAGGCATATATTTACATTATACAATATCAAAATTTGATTATGCTGTTTATTTTACAATATACTTATTATGTTCCTACTCTCTAGAAGTAGAAAGTTTAAATTGAAGAAAAAAAACAAAAAAATAATAATAATAATAATATATATATATATATATATATATATATATATATATATATATATATATATATATATATATATATATATATATATATATATTGCCTCATCCAATTGCCTACTACAAATCTGTCCTAACTAATTTATTTAAGAACTCGTTACTGTAGTAAATATAATGCAATATCAATTCTACTTTCTGACCACAGGGGGGCAGAAACAACTAAAAAATGATGCTTCTGATTCCCTTTTTTAGTCAATTTACAATGGACTAAAATGTTATTGTCTATGTAACTGAGATTACAAAGATAGTGAGTGCCCTTGAATTCATCCAAGCTGCATCTTCATTGGTATGAAAGATTGGTATCAAAGCTTCCACATTGGTGTATTGCAAAGATAATTTTATTTTGTTGGAATATCTGAAAGAAAGAAAAAGGTGGTTAAAATGTTCACTTTGACCTCAAATAATATTTTGAGCAAAGGGAAAATCAATTCATTCAGTGATGATCATCAAAGTACTTTCTCAACTTTCAGAGAACAAACCTGGTCTTTGTATGACACAAGGCCAAATTACAGCACTCCCTCAGAAATAATTAATTATTTATATATAGAAATACATGAAATGTTCTGTAATGTTTATTTGTTTTAGTAGGCATACAGTATGTGCATATTTTTATTTCTATTCCCAATTCCCAAGGACAACATCTTACAATCAAGTTTGTTGGGTGAAAATCAATATATAATTTTATCTTGTTACTGTATATTAGTAAGGTGAAGAGTGTTTATTGGGTTTGATTGTGCATCTGTCTGTGCCTCATGCTTGACAACACTGCACAAATATAGAGCCTCCAAGTAATTTTAGCAGCTTGAAAGGTGTTCAGGTTTGTGGCTCTTAATCACATCGTGACCTCGCTCGCATCCTTTTTTGCTCCTCCTTTTTTAGTGTTTTATTCTTTCTGTGTGCCCTTTTCAAATGTTAATGTCAACGCAGCAGAAAGCAGGTTATTCTTTATTCCAGAGAGAGCAGACTTGAACCCTCTGACTATTTCAAGTCAGACATTGATGCATTATACAGTTGGTCAACAATTTATTGCCTGACCCTGTATGCAAGTAATGAGAGAGAGCGTGGCTGTTTCCACTTGAAAAATGAATAAATGTTTTAATTTGAGCATCTTTTCTGTAATCACACTGGTACTTATTTTATGTTTTTTTATTCTATGCTATGGTTATGTATTCAATACAATAATCTGGGCAGGCCATCTGTCCTGTATTCCCCCCATTTTCCCTGAGCCATACTGAACATACTGTAGGATGTGACTGAAATATCTTTAGGATGGAAAGATAGATGCACAGAGGCAATCAAAACCTCACAGAGTGCAAATCCAGATGGGCTGCCTGTAAACATTTCAAACAAACTTTTTATTATTTTTGCATTCATAAATATTTGTTTAAATTATGTAAGCTTATATGCAAAAAGAAGGAAGATTTGAAAGATGGCAAATATTCTAAGATCTCAAATCTGTCCCTACTTCCTTTACATCATTGGTTTCAATAGAAAATGCGCTATAATCTTCTTACCACTTATCTATGTTTGTGAAAAATGTCAATGTCCTGAAAGGACTGAATCCACCCATTAACTTTCCAGAAGCAATCACTTAAAACGAAGGCCATGTATTTCATTGGTCAGACTACAGAAAACACAAAGAATGCAAATAAGGTAATTCATCTTGATTAAATATACATTGCCACCGGGTCAGGGCCACAGAAGGGATTCAGATTTAAAGTGCTGTGCTTCAGAAATTAAATTGATATGTAGCTTCTGGTGTTTATGTGAGCTTTTGTCTGTATGCACACAGCTGTTTGTGTGTGTGTGTGTGTGTGTGTGTGTGTGTATACATTTCATTTGAGAATAGTCATGACTTCTTTCATTAAGGAGGAGGACGTGGCAGGGCAGTGAGGGTGCACACCTTCCTCCTCATCACATACCCTCCTCCCCACCCCCACACCAAGATGTTCCCTTTCAGAGAACTTGAGCTGCGTATGATTGCTGTGGGAACGAATACATTCACGCCATGCAAATAGTAGCTGCCAACTGTCTAAGCCCATGTGGAAAGCATATAGCGGCGTACAAGCAAGCTAAAGTGTCTGAATAAAAAGGAATTTATAATTTACTCCTATTCTCCTCATCCAGATTATAAAATCTGACAAATGGATGCAGAGAGGACCACCCTGCCACCTTACTAATTTTCTCCAAGGACGCACCTCTAGCCATAGCCCATGAGGATGCCGTGCTTCTTGTATAATATGCTCGAATACCCAAAGGTGAAGGTAAACTGCGCGCTTTGTAAGCACTCAAATTGCATCAATAAGCCAATGAGACAGTCTTTACTTGGACACCGAAACACTTATGTTTTTCCGGCCACCAAAGCACAAAAACAACTGTTCTGACTTATGCCACTGGCTTGTATGGTTAACATAAACTCGCAGCGACTGAACTGGGCAAAGCATATGTAATCTTTTATGCTCCTCTGACTCAAATGTGGGAGGAGAGAAAACCTGAAAATAAATGGTCTGCGAATGAAACAAGTAAATAGTCCAAACGTGGTCTTGACCTTTGAATACCGTGCTGCAAAATTCATACACAAACGATTGACTGACAGGGCATGCAATTCTGCAAAAATTCCAGCACTGTACCGACAGGGCAGTGAACTGAATTTTCACTTCACACTGTACACCAAGAAGAAAAAATTCACCACATAAACATATATATACCTCCTCGCTGATGGAGCTCTAGAATTTAGAATGGTATCAACCATTGCAGGGAATAAACAATCATTCAGAATCATTCAAAATCAGCAATCCCATTGAGGGGCCATACCCATAAATCCCACAAGTCCAGCCAGAAGTGCCAAATACTGCCCCATGTCTGAGACAGCATTTGACTGGATTCTCCCAAGATGCCTTTAACAGGAGAGAGACCAGAGTCGAAAACCATCCTTGATATGGCCAATACAGCGCCATTAACAGAAGCCGACCTCGATCCTCCCAAACCCTCTACAGAACTGCGTGCAGCAGTCTGATTGGTGGAAACGTGTAAAGATATGCTATTGGCCTCTGATGCCTTGACCTCAGTGCATCGATTCCCAGTAGTGCTGGAGGCAAGAGAGAAAACCAGAGGGGACAGTGCATCGAAGCAAACAGGTCCACTTCCACTCTGCCGAACCTTCTCCAGATTTGTTCCATAATATGAGGATGTAATGTCCACTCTACAGGCATCAGACCCCGGAGATCTGCCCCTATGTTCAACCGGCCCAGAACATGTATGGTTCGAAGAGATAGTACATTGTCCCGTGCCCACAGAAGAATGTGACATACCAGCCTCAGCATGGCATGAGTGTGCACCCCTCCCTGGCAATTGATGTAGGACATCACTGTCCAGTTGTCCGTCCGGATGAGGACATGGTTGTCCTGAATCTCCGGAATGAAAAACATTAACGCCATCAGCACCGTGAGCATTTCCAGCAAGTATATCTGCCACTATTGCCACTGGACTCCATAGGCTGGACAGCATTATTGTACAGTGCCCCAACCTGTGGAGGAGGCATCTGTCGTTATCACCTTGTGGCATCACACCTGTCCCAATGGATCCCCCGACATCAGAAGGTGGGTCCGTTTCCATGGCAGCAGAGTTTGGTAGCACCCACACATCACTCTGAAGGAATAAGAGTATGCCTCAGAGGTTGAAGTTCATTTGTGGAGTTCTTCCAGCACTGAAAATGTCTCACATGCAACATGCCCAGGGGAATGACAGTGGATGCCTTGATCATTAGCCCCAAAAGCCTGTGAAATATTTTGCAGGGAGAACACGTCCCACTCTGAATATTGCTAGACACTGGCATATTGACAGAATGCAAGCTGGAGACAAGCGCCTTCATCAGTTGCAAGTCAAGCTCCATTCCTAAAAACAAACTTCCGAAACTTTTGAGGTAGCAAAAGGATGCTCTTGACTAGGATTACACACAGCACTAAATTGCATAAATGGCTGAGAACGACATCTTGATGTTGGGCAGTCAAAGTCTATGAGTGAGATAACAACAAACAGTCATCGAGATAATTCATAACGTGGATGCCTTGAAGCCTCTAGGTCATCAGAGCTGCATATATGCATTTTGTGGAAGTGCGTGGTGGAGGTGAAAGTCTAAACGGAAGGACAAAATATTGGTATGCTTTGCCCCCGAAAGCAAATATGAGAAATCGGCTATTGTGTCAGAGTGAAAAGGTTGACTTTGTGTACGAGTGTTGTGCATTACGAACATGATTTGAGAATTGAGACAAAGACGATAAAAGGACTGATTAAAAGAGAAAAGTGTTGGCCATAAAGGCGTTAGCGACTGGCCTTCTTGAGTTAATGTGGAGTGGTATGAGTTACGGGAAACTGCAAGCAGCCTGCTGACCTCCCAAAGTGCTCTGCAGTCAAGTTGTGCTGGAGTCAATGTTTTATGTTCTTTCTCCACCAGTTGATTGCTTTGGTCTTCTGACCTGCTGAGGTGACTTGTGACTTTTCCTCTGCACTCCTGCAAGCCAGTACCTCACTCTCAGGTACATGTAAACACTCCTGACCAAGCACATTCCAGTTCACTCATTTCAGAGCATGCACCACTCACACACACCTACACACATTGCAACTTTTTGCCGTGGAAATTGTGTTTGTTTGATTTATTGGATTGTTTAATTGTTTGGTTTTGTTGGCCATTGTTTAGAATAAATGTGTTCATGAGTTGAGTTACAGACACTGGTGTTACTTTATGGTCATTATCCTCTTTTGTTTTGAAGAGATTTCTTTTAAGTGCCAATTCCCCAGAACTCAACCAAAGTCACTCTTTGCTGTGACTGGTTGCTTGTTTAGAGCTATCCTGGGCAAAAGATTTACTGTATTATGACAGACTAAATCCTGTCTGGCACCCAATGTATTTGTTTAATCATTCTAATTATTATTATAAAAATGTAATTATTTATTTAAATTTAGTTTGGGGGCAGCCACAGTTACACTGTTCTTCAGCACAATTTGAGTATGAAAATAAGCATCAAATCTATTATCACCAACCAGTCCCCTGGACATACTTGTGACATTATTTGTTTCTGCATCAGCATTCTGAATTGACATTTCATTAGGGTGAAATTCAAACATCTAAAATCCAGAATGGGATGCAAACAGCCATATTTCTTCGGGACCAGAAAATAATGGCTGTAAAATTCTCTCTGATAAGGGGGAATCTCCTCTATTAGCCCTTTTCTAAGAGAAAGTGAATTTCCCAATCAAAAATGGGGCTTCCTGAACAGAAATGTCTGTCAAAACAACCCCATTGAATACTGGCAGAGCCTGCCTGAATTGAATGACATAACCATGCTCTATCATTCAAGTACCCAGTTTGAAATGCTCTGCAACTGCTGCCAAGCCACTAGACGGGCAGACAAAGGAATTAATGCATGGTTTTTGCCTGTAGCACGACCTGCAACCACTAGATGGTGCACTTGGATGTTTGACTGCCCAACATCCAACGGCACAGTGGAGGGGGGCTTTCCTGACTCTACTACTGTGGCTGGTTGAATGGGTTTTAGTAGTTTTTCTGCCTTTATTGAATTCAGGCATACATGTTGAGTGCACTGAAATTTACAGCTGGGACACTGACAGAATAAGTATTTTTCTGGAAATTTTGAATGGGGAAGATTGTGTACGTTGGGGGAACATTTAAGTGAGAAAACTGGTTTGCCACAATGGCCCCAGCATTCTTTATGGGGGGACAACATGTGGTGCTTATGTTCACTGTAAGTTTTGTGTACACTTGTGCTTGATGAACATCAAATTCTGTTATGCATGTCTTGAGACCTTTGGCCATGGAGACAAGAGGCTACATTTGGGATGCAGGTTTTTTCATATATGCTCCCCAGCACAAGCTGCGGGAGAAACTGAACCATATTCTGGCTGTCGGTTGTTTGAGGCTTGTACAATGGCGAACTCAACCCGATTCTGTCAGAAGAGCAAACAGAAGAGAATTGGATATATTGGTATGGTTCAGTTTCGTTCATTGAATAGGGGCTCACCCTTCATTTAACCATAAGTTTGTCAGGATGGCGGGAACGTACAAGGACCCCAGTCTCTCTGAGGGGGTGCAATACTGGCTGCCGGCCAGAGTCCTTGTCCTCGACACCACAGGAAAGCGCTGTGATAGCCGTGGGGCTAGTGTACAAATGCCTGTGTGTAAACTCCACAGGAGAATGTTCAGCCGGATCTGGGGAGAGTGACAAAGAGAACCAAAGGTCGGCCTGCTGCTGAGCTCCCATCTCCTCCTCCGCGCCAGCCTTCCACGAGTCACATAGCTGTGCAGTATTGGTAGACACGTGGCCAGCACAAGTACGCGGCTTGACTGAATCCTATCCAAAGGAGGCAAGCCTTTTGCAGTAGAGCTTAAGAAATAGGCATTCCTCTTCACTGTATTACAACCTGTACAGCTGAAAAACACTAACTCGCTTTTGTCCTCTTTGGAATACACCCGGAAATGGAGCTCATACATGCCCATATGCCCAATGCCACTTAAACACTTAAATGCACAAAACAGAACATTTGTATCAACAGACTTGATGAGAGGTCAGCTTATGGCTTACAGATGGCTTATAGAGAACTGATACAGGTTTTCCTATCACTAAATTATGATATCTGGATAAAAAGAGATGTGTGTTGGATCTGTCTGTTTTGTAGTATTTACCATAGACAGGATTATCCACCCATCACCAGTCATTTATCGAAGATTTATGATCATTAAAAGAAAACAGCACTTGGAATGGCCCTGTATTGACATTTCCTGTTTAACAATAATCTATACGCTTATCTCTGCTACCCCATGACCTTAACCTGTTGTGAATACAAAGGAGGTGTATTGACCTGTGCCGTAAAGAGGAATATAAGCCTTTAATCCTATTTTCTCTTTTGGATACACACACTTTCTTTTCATATGACTGTAAAAAAAAACAACTGGCAAATTGTTAACTCAGTTTAAAATTTTAATTCAAGTGGACAAATTTTTTAGCAATATGTTGAGTTTACATATAAAAACAAGTTTACTGAATGTTTACTACTATTTGGCCAAATTAATATGAACAAGTAAGTTGAGAAAACATAATATTTCAATTTCTACATTCGAGCGCATGCGCAATATGCCTTCACTATAATATGCACAAGGTTTACCAATTCAACCATATTGTCAAAGGGAGTGGATGTTGCCTTGTCAAGGTAAAAGTAAACCAAATAAATTAGATTAAAATAAAATGTTATACTCCTAAAAGAATACATTCATACTAAACCACATGTTGAAAGAAGTGAGCCGGCTAGTTAGCGAGCTTCGTATTTCAGTCACCCAGCTAGAATTTGAAAGGTATGTATCAAAATGTATGGTTAGAAATATGGTTAAAATGTTTATGTTAATTAAACAAGTATACAATTAACAGTATTTATATAGTATAGTTTTTATGCGTGTTTTTTTTGTTTTTGTTTTTAAATACCGTCATACCGGTGCATTTATGAAACAATTGCTGCATCTATTCAATGGCCAACAAAGTTTATGATGACATTGTTCGCCATGAAGAAACATGCATGAATGAGAAAATAAAGTGCAGGACGTGCTTTATGTTAAAAAGAGTTACTTTTACAAAAGTAAAAACTGTCTGAAATGAGAGCAAACTGTTGGTTATATTGTTAGTATATTGGATCTGTGCATTAGGTAAGTGGCAGCAGCCTCAAACCTGCTGACGTCTATGCTGTTAATGTTAAAATAGGCAAAGAGAACACACTGCTCTTGACTGAATAACTTTAGGAGCTTTAATAAGAATCAATTTATTTATTTTAGTGAAGATTATGTGGTATTTTATCTTAACATGTTTTAATTTCTGTATTATTTCTTACTTCAAATGTTACATTCAAAAAGCTACTGTATCAGAAAAAACAAAAAGTACTGTTTATTTCATTTTTATATTACTTGTATTGAGTTTGTCCTATAGGTTTTTATTTCAATTTTCTTATTTTTAATAGTAAAGATAAAATAAAATAACAAAAATAACTGTATCATGAAATATATTGTTATCATGAAATAAAATGACTTATATTGAAATAAGATTTTAATCATATGACCCACCCCAGCCTTCAATATATGATATTACAAAGTTGTTTTTTAGATTTGATATACTCCAGAATTTAAAATAAGCCACTATACAAATATAACACCCCAGTCATACAAAAAAATACGTTGATATATTATGAAATCTTAAAAAAATGTGATGCACACTTTTTTGCCATACCACCCAGCATTAGTTCAACACATTCTTGTCAACTTAAATTTACACGACTGAAATTGACTAAGTTTTAAGGACATTTTTGGTAAAAAAAAAAAAAAAACTGAAAAAATTAACACTGGCTGTAGAATTAATAGTTAGCCAGCACCTCAGGTTAATCAGTAAGGGAACTCATATAACTTGTTGAATTGCAATATATATATATTGCGATCCGTTTACAGTCAAAATGCTTTGCGCTCGTCTCACTTACTTCCAAGTGCCACATAGAAACACATAGAAACGAGGGGGACGCTGAACCTCTGAACATTCCACACACAAATAAAAAGTGGCTGAGGAATTACTCGAAGTGGTTACTCGGGCTGTGGCCAGACTATAGTTAGACTGGCCACGTGAACAAGAGACCCCTAAACGCCCCAAACTAGAAGACAGATTTCTGTCTGTTGCCAAAAAAAAAGGAAACACTATATCAGTCCCTTCCTTTATTTTATGACCTCCATGACAAACTCTCATTCATGGAGGAAACCTTATACTTCCCGTGTCTTCGTGCCTTCAACGTCGAAACATTCGACTATCGTGGGTGCCAAGGCACGGGGGTATTCAGTAATACCGCCGGTAGAAGAGACACTTGAGGATTATCTCTCGCCTGGCTCGGCATCATCACTAAAGAGACCCAGTCTCCCCACAAAGCCATGCAGGACCACCTCCACGCATGTGGGGAAGGCTTATCAGGCAGCAGGTCAGGCTGGTGCTGCCCTGTACACTATGGCAGTGTTACAGGCATACCAGGCTGATCTGCTGAAGGACCTGAGTGCGGGCACCACGGTCGACGAAGAGGCTTTCTCTGAGCTTCGTCAAGCCACGGATCTGTCTCTCCGCATGACAAAGCAGACGGCTCATGCCATTGGCTGGTCTATGTCTGCTTTTGTCAGCATGGAGAGACACTTATGGCTCAACTTGTCGGGCATCAGAGACAAGTACAAAGTTTTCCTTCTCGATGCCCTGGTTTTGCCTTCTGGCTTATTTGGTGACACTATGTATGTAGCGTTTGTTGTGGTTTCTGCCTGATTTGTGAAAAACTCACTCTTAAAGACATGGAGTTTTTGATTTCAGAAGAATAGACTTTATTATCAGACCATAAAGCCGAGTTGCCCCTGCAGAAACAACTGATGTGTCTTGAGTTTGCACATGCTTACATAGGTCTCACAAGGCGTGGCTAAAACAATGAATATCCTGTTTTGAGCAGAAAAAACATCTTTGGAGCCCTAACACATCTTCTTTATCTTTAAACCAGAAGGCTTCAATTACATCCTGTGAGCAAGTTTCACACTATGTAAAAACACTTTACTAAGAGGGGGCCTCATCATATATCTTCTTTAGCTTCAAAAGGAGTAAATAGAAAACATCTGCATGTCATTTATGTGTGAGTGTCCATGTACATTCCATTCCCAGACTTTTATGCTGAACCAGTCACATACACAAAAAACACATATGACCAACATAAATAATTGTAGAATAAAATGGCATCGATTATACTTGATTAATGTATACTCAACTTGATAAAAATACACCACATGTTCCAGGTTCCAGGAGGCAAAGAGTCACAAGGAAGCCTTAGGGCAATTCCTTCCTCGCCGCACTCAGGGTGAGGGGCCGTCGGCCACCCAGAACCGCCCCGGTCCTTCTAAAAGGGAGGCTCAAAAACAAAGCATGGCAAGTTGTGCTCCCCCTCGTAAATACTGGGGGCTGGCTTGTCGCCCTAAGCAGCCCCCAAAGCAAGACCTCAGGGCAGTCATTTATAAGAAGAAAAAACCCTGACAGTCTTTCACCCAGCCTTTTGGGGGTAGCCCCCCTCAGGTAGGGGCACAAGAAGCATTCACCTGTACCTTCCCGATACCCCCACGAAACCTCTCCATTCCCGCCGCCTCTGCTGTTTAGGGAGTTAGAGGTTTCCAGCAAAATGTTGGGTGTTCCATTGCTTCGTCCCTTAGTCCAGGACGCGGAATACTCGACATCCCCTCAACAGGAAGTGTCAAAATTGATACCCATCTCAAAGAACCTGGCAGCATTGAAGCTACTGCCAGGTGTTTCTATGTGGGTTCTAAGACCAGTAGAAAAAGGCTTCCGAATTCAATATGATCGCCGTCCTCCACATTTCAACGGCATGGTCTACACTACCATGAAACCGGAACAAGCATGTCTACTGTGGAAAGAACTGCAAAATAACTCAAAATAACTCTAATAAAGAACTCTTGGTCAAAGGGGCCATAGAACATGTTCCCCTTCCAGAGAAAGAGTCAGGTTATTACAGCATATATTTCCTGGTTCCCAAGAAGGGTGGGAGTTGCATCCGATTTTTGACCTACAAGACTTGAATCACTCAATCAGGGCATCCATCATCATGATTGCTTGGTCACGATCGAGCTCATGGATGCATATTTTCATATAGAAATTCTGCCACAGCACAGGAAGTTCCTGAGGTTCGCTTTCGGGGGCGAAGCCTTCCAATATCGGGTGCTTCCATTCAGTGTAGCCCTATCACCCCGCACATTCATGAAATGCATGGATGCAGCACTGGCTCCTTTGCGACTCCGGGGTATCTGCATTCTGAATTACATAGACGACTGGCTGATACTAGCACATCACAAGAACTGGCAGTTCAGCATAGGGATATCGTCTTAGGTCATCTGGTTTCTCTGGGTCTGAGACTCAACGTCAAAAAGAGCATTCTCTCTCCCACTCAGGAAATTACTTATCTGGGCGTTGTATGGAATTCGATCATGATGCGGGCACAATTGTCTCCCGCTCAAATCGTGTCCATTCAGAACACCCTTAGCAAAGTCAGGCTAGGCCAAGGTTGCACTGTTCATCAGTATCAACGAATACTAGGTCTCATGGCATCTGCATCCTCTGTGATCCCTTTGCACATGAGACCATTTCAGTTGTGGCTCAAAGCCACAATGGCCAGTCCCCTAAGGCAGATCCAAGGGTTATGCACAGCACACTTCGTACCATTTCTATGTGGTTCAGACTCCGGTTCCTCACTTTGGGTCCCACTCTAGGTGCGTCTTGCCATCGCAAATTGCTAACGGCAGATGCCTCCCTGACAGGCTGGGGTGCGGTCTTAAGTGGTCATCCAGCTCAAGGGGAATGGGAAGGTCATCAGCTTGATTGGCATATCAACTGCCTCGAGTTGATGGCTGTATTTCTGGCTCTGAAATACTTCCTCCATTACATGAGAGGCTGCCATGTCCTGGTGCGGGTGGACAACACAGCAGTAGTCTCTTACATAAACCATCAAGGAGGTCTACGTTCACGCGAGCTCAACAGACTGGCACGGCAGATTCTCCATTGGGCCCAGGGCAAGCTCCTGTCAATCAGAGCAGTTTATATCCCTGGATGCCTGAATGTGGGAGCAGATTTACTGTCCAGACAGAAAATACAGACAGGAGAGAGGAAACTCCACCCCGAGGTAGTGGAAAAAAATCTGGGTGAGATTTTACAGAGCAGAAGTGGACCTCTTGCCTCCGAACAGACAGTGCAATGTCCCCTCTACTTCTCTCTGAGTCACACCCGTTTACATGCCGGAGCATGAAAGACTTCATGGACTGTGTCCAGTCCTTGCCCTTCAGACTTATGTCCATCACACTAGCTAGTGGCGTAAGTCAGGGCAACTATTTGCTGTCCATGGGGGCCGCAACAGGAGGGCAGCCGCCACCAACCAGACAATGTCGCATTAGGTGAGGGAAGCAATTGCATTGGCCTATGCTTTGCCAGTAGGTATCAGGGCTCACTCTACCAGAGGGGTCGCCTCCTCTAAAGCCTTGGCTAGAGGTGTCACTCTGCAGCATGTTTGTGATGCGGCAGGCTTGTCTTCTCTATACACATTCATAAGATTTTATAGTTTGGATGTTCATGCCACTCTGGGCTCTTATGTCCTTGAGTCAACATCACAAGCTCATGTCTGAGACCTCTCGTGCTCTTGTGAGCACAACTACACAACTGTAAGGGGTCCGGACATCCACAGTGTGGCGGCGTGGGTATTCTCGTTCCCAAAGTGCTAAATCAGTGCAGCATCAAAGTGTAGGTTTTTGATAGGGAACATCTCGGGTTACTTAACTTTTACCCCTGTTCCCTGACAAAAGCGGAACGAGATGCTGCGATTCATTGCCGCACTTGGATGCCCCAGGATAGCTCTTCAGACAAAATACCTGACGATGCACCTGTGATGCATCTATTTATAGCCCTGCTACAGGTGCATCCAATGATATCATCAACAGAGGCTATAAATTCTAGTCAATTTCATTGACGTGTTGCACACATATTCACAGCTGGTCACACCTAAAGATGTTCCCAAAGCGCTAAATCAGCACAACACCTCATTCCACTTTTATCAGGGAACATGGGATTTTTGGAAGATCAGGTGAGATTTTTTTATTTTTTTTAACCCTCTGGTGTCGACGCGCCGGCGAGTCATGCTGGATATTTTCGTCATTACAGCGGAAACAACTTAACATACTCCGTCATTTTTGGGCATACAGATAAGTGTATGACATCATTAGAGACTATAAAGGGTCTACTTTTATTTGTGTACACTCACAATAACAACAAAACCTTGTGCTTTTGTAAAATAAAAAGGGTGAGCTTTCAGCAATCTCCGTAATCGCTAGCATATTTCTGAAACACGTCACAAAAATGTACCGAAACTCCACGAATACTTATCACACAAACATGAAACCTATGTCTAAAGAAAGCTTAAGATTTCGACTTTTAAATAAAACAATTCAAATTTAAAACAAATATTCTCCTGCAATGTAATCTGTATGAAACAAAGCGATGTACAGTTTTTACTGGTTCATCTAATTATAGCTAATGTGATCACACCCACCAGCAGAGCACACCATTCATACGCTAATGTGCTGAAGCTATCAAGGCAAATGGTAAACGCCCCCGACAGTGAGGTTTGATGTAAACATAATTCATTCACTATGAATGCTATTTTATATAAACGTACATATTTTACTAGTGAGACTGTTTCCAGACTTGCCAGCCAGGATTCAGGAGTATTGACATTTGAAATATGACTCCTAATAAGCAAGTTTAAGTTACATTTAAATGCTGTTTTTTTTTTTTTTTTTACCTACCTAGGGATTCCAGGCAGTATATATTTTCTTTTTCAGTGGGCATCATGACACAATTGCCACAGATGCACCTATCAATTATTTATTGCAGTCCATTTGGATATTGTCAAAATATTTTTTTTTTTTCAAAAGATACATTGATGTGGTCATCACCATTAATTTACATAAACTATCAGACATAAAATTACCTTTAGTTACATATTATCAACTACACTGCATTTCGAATGTCACTGTAAATCTACATGAGACCAGAACATGATAAAGTGTTACCACTGAGCACTGAATTTGATTTTAACCATTGGTAAATGAAAAAAACAATGTAACTACATAAACCTGTTTATGCAGCATAGTCTTTGGTAACACAAAATTAATAATAATAGTTTTGTAATTATATACAAATAATAGATTTAAGCAAGTGCAAGCAATTGCCACACTGAAACAGACTGTTGCAATCGTTGTGGTTGTGTTGGTTCATTTTCATCTGCTTCGGGATCTTACTCTGGCTCAAATATATACAGCTCTATTACAGCGCTTTCCATCTCAAGCATCAAAACACATGTCACACGTGATGTGGTGGAGGGTGTGGATACTATTTTTCCGGTGCAATGAAGTTGGCCAATCACAGCAATAGGCGATTAGGGCCTAGAGCTCTTGAAACAGACTGCTTTTGACAGAGAGTGAAC
Source organism: Moxostoma hubbsi (assembly GCA_032164185.1). Lineage (NCBI taxonomy): Eukaryota > Metazoa > Chordata > Actinopteri > Cypriniformes > Catostomidae > Moxostoma > Moxostoma hubbsi. The sequence goes on from JAVLUX010000023.1 coordinate 10,022,390, forward strand.
ATGAGAAAGGAAAATTAGAATTTAAAAAAAATATTTGATCTTTGTTGGAACAAAAAACTCTGATACCATTATAAGCTAATCTAGATTATTATATTAGATAGATTTATCTATATTATAAAGATTTGAGAAAGCATTTCATGACCTCTTTAAGCGATTCACAGCACACAAATAGAATCTTCTGGCACTATACCACAGGAGACACAAACCTGCCATCAGATTTTCAGTTATTATTGCTGTAAAGTTCTTCAGGATACAAGACAGATGATGCCTAAGGGGCACTGTTGTCTAAAAGTGTACATATGGCCAGAGGCGGAGTAGAACAGACACTATTCAACCTCAACCCAGCGGTGTATACACACAACGTACCCCTGTACATGAAGACTCGCTACACTCCATATCCAGCAATATGATGAAATATGATTTGTCAGGTGTTGAAGGGGACAGAAGAGCTTGTGTGGATATCAGGTTATGAGTGGTTTCTTCATTGTGCCTGTGGAGTCTGCCGAGGATCAGACCTTTCAGTTACACAGAATTTTGTCTCAGTAACACCAGGAAATGTGAATTTGATTGACATTGCTGAACCATGCTTATGACAAGGACGATTACAACTGACATATGATTGGCAGTTTACATGGATGTATCATTCCTCTGAAATAATACAAAGAAAACAACAAGTAAACAAAAAACACAACACAACACTGCATGCTATGCATCAAACATAAAACTTGAGTGCAAACATTGTCTCTGGGGTAACAATCAGAGTTGGGTGTAATGTGACTACAAAGTAGTTACTGTAAACAAATTACTTTAGTATATAGTGTAACACATTTGAGTTTGAATTCTTGTAATCAGATTTCTTTCAATTAAAGTAATTAATTTTAAGTACATTACTTAGGTTACACATTTTTCCTAAACAAAAATTATTGTGTATAATACGATTAAAATATGAATTAATATTTTCATATGTACATCTGTTTCTGTGACAGCTGAAGTGTAAGTGACAATAAACAAAGAGGGAGCATCTTATTTTGAATTCACTAAACAGAAAAACAAAGCAAAAAGTGCTTTAGAAAGCTTTAGAAAACTTAATGAGTAATGGGATTACTTTTTCAATGAAGTAGTCAATAAAGTCATATAATTAAAATTTTAGGAAAGTAATTAGTACATTGAAGTGGATTACTTTTTTGAGTAGTTTACCTAACACTGTTAATAGTTCATATTGTGCATACAAATACACATGCAACACACATGTAATGGAAAAAGAATACCTAATGTCACATAATTATCAATAGAAATCCCTTAGTTAAAAAAATCTTATGATTACTAGTATAATGTTAGAATTGCTACAACTGCAAGATCTGGTAAATCAAAAGATTATTTATATAGGTAGAACAGAAAAATCATGAGCTTGCTTTGATGTAATGGTGAGATTTTAATACATAACAATTCATAGCAGTGTATCTACACACATGCTATTTGTGAGCAAATTCTTTTTATTTCAGACAAACGGAAAAATAAGTGGCTGGAATAGCTCTGCAGCGCATCAAAAATAGGAACGGGTCGACTATTTAGTTTTATGTATTGTAGTGGAGTTGACAGTGCTTGACGGTCTGATGTAGACATGGTGTTAGTCTAACAACCTTCTAATTACATAACTTGTATCTTGAATGATTGATTCTGTTTGGAGAAAATAACATTAAATTTAATTACAGGTTCTTGCACAGATATAGAGAGAGATATCATAACACTACAGTAGTGGCCTTAATCTGTCCTCTCAGACAAACAGGGCTTAGAGATGTTGATAAGGTCAAATCATCAAAGCCGCTTGCTGTAAATTGCATTACGGATCAATGTGAGTCGTGGGCTGATGAATCAATGCAGTCACCAAAACAAAATAATCATGTTGGCTTGTTTAAAAACCTTTAAAAAACTACATAGCAAGTACCATTTATCATTGCTGAAAGTATTGACTGGTGTATGGGCCAGTTTATTTTCATCTACATATAAGCAGAAAAAATGAAATCATCAAAAAAGCAAATACACAGGGTTGGCAGTGTTTTTAAATGGAAGTAAGAATAGGGCAGCTCTGGCTACTGCAAAGTTACTAACAGTAAGTCCATTTCTCTTTCTGAGGAGAAGGAACTTCCATTCTATCTTAAGAAACAACATAAATCCCTTTTTTAAACTAACAGAAAAGTAAGTAAAAGCTTAAATAGAATAAAGTAGTAAAGAGGAACAATGGAAATTCATAGAAATCTATTTTATTGTGTTTTGAAATAATTGATCAGTAAAATACACTACGTCCTTTTAATATCTCTTATATTTTTTAGATCCTAATGTTTCAAAATATTTTAACAAAAATATTTTTTTGCAGATATCATTCTCTTATACTTATCCAGAGGTAAAAGTAAAATTACTTCCAAAAATAATTACTCAAGTAGAAGTAAAAGTACTAACATATAAATTACTTGAGAAAGAGTAAGAAAGTATCCAATTAAAGGGGTACTCAAGGAGTAACTTTCACAAATGACATAATAGACATTTATTCCCCTATATTCCATTACATAATGCACATTGAACATGTATTACAGAATTATTATTATTATTAATGGAGGGAAGGACCTCCTTTCTCAGGGAAGGGGCACCCTCTGGCATCCGCACCCAGACCTCTGTAACCTCCACGTCTGGCCCTTGGATGGGTCATGGAAGATCTGAAAGTGTTCTACCACCTGCTGTCATAGACATGATCAACCAAGCCAGAGCTCCCTCTACTAGGTGCTCCCTGTGGGCCCTCTGAGAACCCCCTTCGAACTGCTAAAATCAGTCGAGCTATGTGCCCTCCTCTGAAGATAGCCCTCCTGATTCCTCTTGCTTTCATCAAGAGGGTCAGGGACCTGCAAGCACCCTCTGCCAGCCACACTTGCCTGGAGCCCAGTCCGGCAGACTCTCACATCATCCTAAGACCCTGGCCAGGCTACGCAGCCAAGGTTCCTATGGCCCCCCCTTCAGGGCCAGACATTGAACCTGCAAGCGACTGCCCCAGGAGGAGGCAGACCCAGCCTTATCGTTGCTGTGTCTGGTACATTCTTTGTGCACCTATTTTGGACTGCACACGGAGCTCTAGATGATTCTGAGCAGCTTGTTGTTTGCTGCGGCGGACAGTGAAAAGGGATGCTGTCCCCCAACAGAGGCTTGTTCACGAGGTCATCAACGCCATCACTGGCCTATTAGACCCAGGCCGTGCCCGCCCCCTTGTGGGTTCGAGCACGCTCTAAGAGGAGTGTTGCAGTCTCGTGGGCACTGGCCAATGGTGCCTCTCTAGCAGACACTGGCAGAGCAGCGGGCTGGGCAGCACCCAATACTCTTGCGAGAACAATAACCTCCGACGGTTGATTCGGTCCTGGCCCGTGTTTCTTCAGGTCCGAGCACGTAGAACTCGGTAATATGGGACAGCTGACCAGGTGTACCGCTTGCGCATAATGCCTTTCCCCTCTTCTGGGGCGAACCCGTGCTCTTTCACCTCCAGGTTAGTCCACAAAAGCTCTCACTCCCTGGATGTCTTTCCTCCATAGCCCTCTGGCTTGTGAATTTGGATCAGGGGTACTAATTACTCTTTACTGGAACAGGTGCTCCACAGGTATCGGTCATCACGATTACTCACTGTGTTATATTTTCTGCGGTACGGTCCCCCTGTTGGCAGACCCACGCCTCCCTTGGGCAGATCCCTCTGCCCCCGGTCACTGTGTTTGTAGAGCTCCTCCCTCACCAGGTAGGACCTACCACTGTGCCACTTCAATGTGTGGATCGTAAACCCATGTAACGTATTTGCCACATGTGACCTCCCCAGCCTGAGCAGGATGTGGTCTCCAGGGGGTCTTTTCCCCCTGAAAGAATAGGAGTTGGAAACTAACACCTTCCCTGATGTGTGTTATAGCGTTAGATGGCCCCAGCCGTTTCTAACAGCCCTATGGTAAACATAGAGGGAGAAAAGGCCGCGGCTGGCATGGCCTGCTCCCATGCATGGCACATCGCTTTGTTCCCCCCCTCAAGAGAAGAGGGATGCTAAAAAGCATTTGTAGGGAACCTAAAAAGCTTATGATGTTTTTCTTTGGGTGTTGGGGAAGGTTACGGGCTGCTCCTTTGGCACACAACAGCTTGCTTGCACCCGCACCAGCAGTTCACAACACAGTTCAGTGTTATTGAATAGGGACCCCTAGTGTCACTTAAACGACACAACTTCGAGTGAGTGACAGAAGAGGAACGTCTAGGTTAGTGTCATAACCCCCATTCCCAGATGGAGGGAACGAGACGTTGTGTCCCTCTTGCCACAACACCATACCAACCACTGTAACAACCAAAACTTATTCTCGGCTCCTCAGCACAAAACCTGACTAGATGCACGATTCCCTTCTTTTATACTGTATGTCTGAGAGAGGGACATGCAAATTCTGTACGCCAATTCTCATTGGCCTTTTCTCAAAGCTCAGAGGCAACGTCTCGTTCCCTCCATCAGGGAATGGGGTTATGACAGTAACCTAGACGTTCTGCCTCCTTATGGAGGTCGGAAAATTATTTTCCATATTTTCCATGATTGGTCACAGATCAAACACAAGGAAAAAGCATCACAAAATTGGCAAGGCTGCCACTCATAAAAAATCAGAAAACCAGATATTAAGAGCACAACTTTCAACAAATTGTAACTGCAGAGACGTTCGAGAATAGGCCTAAATAGATTTTCATATATACTCCTTATTAGTTACCCAGCAAAGTTTGAGTCTCTCTATCTGGATCACAAATTCTACAATTTGAAGAATGACCCAACAACCTTAAAAGCCAATATCTCAATTTTAGTTTTCTCTGCTTACAAAGAAAAATCCTTTCCAAATTTCACACGAGATTCATTCCTAACATCCATTCAACATATAAATACAAACTTTCTTTGTTAGACAACATTTATTCCATTCAGTGTGTCCCTCATGAAACATTCACTCTGTGTTCCTTTTTATTTAAGGATGCATCATACATTCCAGTCACTCTACTGGGTTCATAAAATTCACTCACATTTTGTTCCTTATTTTTAAGGACTCATCATACATTCCAGTCCCTCTACTGGGCTCATGAAATTCATTCACACTTTGTCCTTTGAAAAAGGCTCATACACTAATTTTTTGTACCTTTATTTTTATGTACTCAGTCATACACTTCCATACACAATCCACTTCAGTCACACTTCACACACTTTTTGACACATTTAAAAATACTCTCACAAACACAGAAACTTTCACAATTTTCACAAACACAAAGCCTTTGATAACACAGAGCTCTCAAAAATTCAATAAAATTTTAAAACGCAACTACTCTACCACCTTCCTTAGGTGACCTACCATGCAGCCCTTCTTGCCGATTCACTTCCTTGACACACCCAAAAGCAGTATTATTAGGATTTTTTCCTACCCGTACATCCCTCTTGCTAATATAGCAGAGCGGTATCCGTAGGACTTTATTTTCCTGCCTACCCATGCAGACCTCTTATCGTTACACAATAGAGCCATATCCGTAGGACTTTCTTTACCTGCTTACAAGTGCGGACCTCTTTATCACTAATATAGCAGAGTGGTATCTGTAGGACTTTCTTTTCCTACCTACCCGTGCAGACCTCTTATTGCTACACAATAGAGCGGTATCCGTAGGACTTTCTACACATTAATTTATCTTACATTTTCACAGTTTTCCATCAAGGCCCACAAATTTGGAATCAGACCTTTGTCTGTTATTTAATTTGGAAAAGCTTTTTTAAGAATGCCCTTACCACTACGGGCAGACCTGTGGCAAACTACACAAACAAAAAAAAAGCAAAATTGCTTATGTCGTGGCAGATTCCCCAAAACAAAAACAGCCATCGAAGTTCAGTCGAGTTAAAGATTTTTCTGAGGATCAAAGTTCTGATTCCAAAAATAGACTTTTATTACAGAGTTACAAAGCCGAGATTATCCATGGAGCATTTGAAGGTACACTTTAGAACATGCATTTTTATACAGTTTCTGTTCTCTTTGAGGATGGCCTCTTTATTTACATCATCACTCCTTCTAACAGGACATCCTGGCTTAACTTACTTCAGTGGTGGCAAAAGCATTACTATTTTCTATGCATAAAACACACTGTAATCACTTCATATGGTTACATATTTTATATTAACTAACAATCATTACTTTCTGCATTCATTTGATTAGTATATTCAATTATTTCCCTTATTTCAGTTTATTTGTCATACACAACACATCCCTGTGAGATGGAGAAGTGTGTGTGCTGCCTCAGGTGTTCTTTTTTTATCCTTGAGACTTTCTTTTCCTCTTGATGCATGCTTCCTGATTCATCCGAATACTTCCTATTCCACATATTGTCTGCATCAAATCATGCATTGTCTGATTCTATTCTATTAAAAGCATTCACAGAAAGGACCATACAAGGAGACAGAGAGAGAGAGAGAGAGAGAGACAGAGAGAGAGAGAGAGAGAGAGAGAGAGAGAGAGAGAGACTGTAATTCACTCTAGTGAAGACAAGCTGAATTTTTCCATTGATTTGCACTTTGATTATGAAACTGAATAAATAATAATTAAATCAATAAATTCATGATTAAATATATAACATCCATAATGCAGTTTATCATAGTACATTGATTACACATTGTCATTTTTAGATCATTGCATATAGCATACATGTTAATGCAATCATCAAAATGGATTAACTGAATGGTTAAATTAAAATATACCATACAAGTCATAACGAGATGACTCGTCTTGCAGTGTTCTAGAGTGTTTCTCTATCAGCAAAATGACCTCACTTCAAATAAAGAGCTTCACAACTCAATGAAGACTGCTCTGTATGTGCATCAAAGGAATGACTCTCAGTATATTTCAAATAAAACATTGAAGTGGAAGAAATTCCAAATGTAAAATCTAAATGCTCTCATTTGTAAACAGGTGAAACTGCCAGTAAAGCTGACTATCTAGATCTGCATGCTACATCCAAGAGAGCATCTTGTTTTAAAATAAAGAATTCTTTCATGTAACTGTTTATGCAAATGGTGAAGGATGAAGTGAAGGTTCTATTGCTTGTGTCCTGTTTTTTGTGTTATTGGCAATCAAAAAGGCATAATTATGGTTGAAGGATTCTTTTACTACATGCAAATGTGCCAACAACAGGATTGTAGCATAAACTTATAATACTTAACCCTCAGTTTGTAAAAACCAAAAACAAAAAAATGTGTTTAGATGCACTTACAATGAAATTTAATGAGGCAAGGCATTTCGGATGATTTAAAAGCAAAAAAGCATTTATTCTGGTGCAATGCATTTTTCGGCTGTAATCAACACCATTCCACAAATGCTGTTGATAAAGCTTAAGTTGTAATAAACCCAGAACATTCCTTTAACACAATAAGGAAAGGGAGAAATTAATCATATGAGAGTTATTCAACTTAAAATAAAAAAAGAGGGGATTATATTACTAATAAAATGACAGGACTAAAAGTAGGTGTTGTAAATGCAAAGTCCTGCTCGAACAGAAGACTAAAGTAAGTTGTAGTGAATGTAAAGAGAATGTTGAAAAAGAAAGGCAAAATTTGTGTTTTATTAAAGATTTGAAGGTTCTACAGTTCCCTATCTGTCACTCAATTGACGTTGTGTCGATGAAGTGACACTAGGGGTCACTCTAGAGAGCCCGAGATACCACTGATCTTTGATAAAAGGCCAATGGGAATTGGCGAGTGGTATTTGCCTGCCAATGCTCTAGAGGTGAGTGGAACAGTAGTGAATTTCTCAGCTCGCTGATCACACAACCGCTCGGCTCCAAAGAAAGAATCTGACTTAACAGATGCACGATTTACCCACCTTTATACCCGTATGTCTGGTGGCAGGACATGCTAATTCCGTTTGCCAATTTTTCTTTGGCCTATTTCTCATATAGAGGTAAACGAGGCTCTCGAAAGAAGCCCCTAGTGTCACTACAATCGACACAACGTCGAGTGAGTGACAGATGGGGAACAAAGAACAAAGGACATCACTTCCATCTGCTGTTAAATGACAAATTCTTGTGTAGTAAATTTTATTAAAGTGTTCCATTTGGGTCGATACCACACTTTAAAAATGAATACACTACACGGCTGAGTACATAGTATATTCTGTAAGTTTATAGTGTACTAGTGTGTTATTTGGGACACAGTCAGAAAATCTAAAACGTATAGCATGACTAGTGAGGTCCGACTCCAAAAAGAATAACTAATTCCAACCGGTTCACTATAGTGGATCAGAAAGATCCAGTACGGCCAGTGTAGTCCGATTCCCAAACAAATAACTGATTCTCTTTAGTCTGATTCGGAGCAGTAACTGAATAAATCTCACTCACTAACTGAACCACGTATTAATTTCATCATGTCTGACACAAAATGAAAGAAGAATTGTGTTACGTTAGGGCTGTGTAGTTGTAAAATGTTCCTATTAGAATGTGTAGTTAAAGACGTACATTGAGTTTTGTTATATTCAGTAGTATTTTATATAAAAAAAAGAAATACATGAATGAATATATAAATGATATATGTAACAAAGTATTTTTTTTTTTTTATTGTAATGAGGTTGTGAGGTTGTGAGGATGTTGAATTGTGATATTCCTTATAATTTCCATTCCTGGTCATGAGTGAATCAATACTTTTTTGGCTCATGTGGCTGGACCGTATTCCTATATCAGACATGTATGGTCTTCTCCAATAATTTGCTTAATTTGGCAAAATTCAAAACAATTGCATAGCATTTGAAGAATTTTAGACATATAGGCCTATAATGCATTTTGTTACTTGTGTTCAACCTTGTTGCGCATTGCAGCCATATCATCCTGCAGCTCTAGACTGGTTGCCCACTGAAGCTAAGCAGGATTGAGCCTGGCCAGTACCTGGATGGGAGACCTCGTAGGGAAAACTATGGTTGCTGCTGATGTGTTTGTGAGGCCAGCAGGGGGTGCTCACACTGCAATCTGTGTGGGTCCCAAATGCTACATAGTGAGGGGTACTGTAAATGGTGCTGTCCTTTGGATGAGATGTTAAACTGAGTTCCTGACTCTCTGTGGTCATTAAAAGTCCCTGGGCACTTCTTGTAAAAGAGTAGGGGTGTAGCCCTTATCATTCATGGCCTCCTAATAATCCCCATCCATGAATTTGGCTGTATCACTCTACTCTTTCCTCTCAACCAGTAGCTGGTGCACTGTGGTTACTGTCACATCATCCAGGTGGATGCTGTGCAATGATAGTGGTTGAGGAGAACCCCCTGTTCAAAGTGTATAGAGAGTATATACTCTCAAATAGTATTGTCAGAGAAGAGCTATATATGTGCAACATTCATTCCTTTTCACAAACAATGTAGTTTATTAATTTATAGATTTTACAAATGGAAACATTAGGGATGCATATCACTGACGTGTATGTAGGCTTGCTCTTTTAAAAAGAACAATGTGAGATCAAATGACATGAGACTATAAATCTGGTCCTCTCTCTATTTTGTAAAAGTAGGCTTTATTACCATTATAAAGCATTACCTGCTTCACAGCTATGTTAATGTCTCACAATTGCTGTACACACTTAACATTCTGACTTTGTTGAGTAATGAGGCTAGATCTTATGAGAAAAATTAAAAACATGTTCAACATGCCTTAAAAATTAGGATGTTAATAATGATGATAAGATCAGAGTTTTAATCTTGCATAATGAATTACTTTTGATAAGAACACATGCCATTAAGAAATGAGCCTCACATCTGATAACACTGATTTAATGTAGAAACACTGAGGAGTGTTTTCTGTCTTGTTTTCTGAGGAGTCAGTTTAGATAATTCCATTCCTTTTTCCTTAAGTATAACTAAAACCCATGTTAACAAGGAATCAGCTCACGCTTGATTAATCATCAAAATAAGCACAATAATCCTAGATTAAGCTTTGAATGGATCTTATGGTAATTAGATGAGGTGTTCTTATTTCTCTAAAGAAATAAAGACTTTGTTGTCAAATGTTTGTGAAGCGGTATGTTTTTGTTTTATCATTCATATGATTAAATGTGTGATGATTTTCTCAGTGAATGATGGTGCTCACTGTTCATCAATGAATGGCTTTGCCTACTTTTTAAATTACTTCTGCTGAAGAGTCCTTCATATTTTTGTATATTCTCTTTACTGTGTGAAGTCAATATGCACACGTATGTTGCATGTGCTTATATTTTTCTACCCTGTGACTCCATTAGCATAGCTGAGATCCTCCTAGACCTTTGAATAAAAAATAAAAAAAGGAAATAAATCATAGGATATTTTTATCCCCAGAGGAAATTATTGCTTAGACTTAATGGAGCCCTCAGTTACTTTGTTTCATTTAAGTATAAGATTTGGAGAAGTAAAAATGGACACAAATGAGACAAATGTTGGCATGAAGTGAGAGTATATACTGTAGCTATAAAATTAATTTGGACATTATAGCCCAGATAAGTTTGTATTGGAAGAATTTGATTTTAACTTTTGTTGTAGTTTGCAGACTGAGGTATCTTGGCAAATCTGAGCACAGTGTGTGACATTGTTGATATCTCTGGAATTCTTATTTCATTTTTATAAGTTATGCATGATGATAAAAGCCAGCTGACTTACATAGTTAGTTAAACTTAATTGCTGTTTGCATGCATCATAATTTTTTTTTTTTTTGCACAAATCAGATTGATGGTCAGATTGAGAGTGCAAAATGTATGGTTTTGTCTGCCTTATCATTTTACACTTCCTCTTGTTGGCAAATTCCAGCAGAATTTCATCACATGCAAATCTACGCTGGTACTCTGTCAAGTTAAACCTTGTCTTCTCCACCTGATCCATTTTCTTGTTTTAAATTCTCAGAAGGTTCTAAGGCCAGCTTGGACAATCAAATATGTAAGCAACAGTTCCATATGAGAAAAGTTAATATACTGTATACACACACACACACACACAGTTGAAGTCAGAAGTTTACATACACTTTGGTTGAAGACATTAAAAACCATTTTTTAACCACTCCACAGATTTCATCTTAGCAAACTATAGTTTTGGCAAGGTGTTTAGTTTGTGCATGACATGGGTAATTTTTTTCAACAATTGTTTAAAAAAAACAATTTGTTTAAATTTAATCGACTATATCATAATTCCAGTGGGTCAGAAGTTTACATACATAAGATTAAATGTGCCTTTAAGTAGCTTGGGAAATTCCAGAAAATGATGTCAAGCCTTTAGACAATTAGCCAATTAGCTTCTGATTGGCTAATTAGAGCCAATTTGAGGTGTACCTGTGGATATAGCTTAAGGCCTACATTCAAAGTCTGTGCCTCTTTGCTTGACATCATGGGAATGTCACAATAAATCAGCCAAGACCTCAGAAAATAAATTGTGGACTTCCACAAGTCTGGTTCATCATTGGGAGCAATTTGGGAAAGATTTTTACTATGTTCATTTGTACAAACAATAGTGCACAAGTATAAACACCATGGGACCACACAGCCATCATACCACTCAGGAATGAGACATATTCTGTCTCCTAGAGATGAACATAGTTTGGTGTGAAGAGTGCAAATCAATCCCATAACAACAGCAAAGGACCTTGTGAAGATGCTGGAGGAAACAGATAAAATGAGTCCTATATCGACATAACCCGAAAGGCTGGTCAGCATGGAAGAAGCCAAAACCAAAACCGCCATAAAAAATCCAGAAAACAGTTTGCAAGTGCACATGGGGACAAATATTTTACTTTATGGAGAAATGTCTTCTGGTCTGATGAAACAAAGATTGAACTGTTTGGCCATAATGACCATCATTATGTTTGGATGGAAAAAGGGAGAGGCTTGCAAACCGAAGAACACCAACCCAACCGTGAAGCATGGGGGTGGCAGCATCATGTTGTGGGGTGTTTTGCTGCAGGAGGGACTGGTGCACTTCACAAAATAGATGTCATCATGAGGAAGGAAAAGTATGTGGATATATTGAAGCAACATCTCAAGACATCAGCCAAGAATTTAAAACTTGGTCTTCCAAATGGACAATGACCCTAAGCATACCTCAAAAGTTGAGGAAAAATGGCTTAAGGACATCAAAGTCAAGGCATTACAGTGGCCATCACAAAGCCCTGACCTCAGAAAATTGTTGGGCAGAACTGAAAATAGCATGTGCATGAAAGTAGTTCTGTCTGGAGGAATGGTCCAAAATTACTGCTGAATATTTTTCTTTTCTTCCTTTTTGGAGCTTGAGAAATGTGATTAGAATTAACTGTATGGAAAAGAGCTGCATAAAAATTATTGAAAAAATCTCCCTTTGTCTTTTAGGGAAAATATAAAAGCATACAGATATATAGATTTCACATGGCTTTGATTAAATAATGACAACATTTAAAATTGTGGTTGATCTATTCCTATAAAGACTTAATAAGTGTGGTGAGTAAGGGGCAGTTTGTTTTATTCTTGCCTGGGACATCTGCATCTGTGGAGCGTGTGTTCTCATTAATAAATGCATCATGGACACTAGATAACTGTCATGAAGGCAATGCTTTTTGCACATCTTACTTTTGGACTGGACTGCTCTGCATTTTACTATAAACTCTTGAAAGACTAGCGCACACTGAGAAAAATTGCTTTCAGTGAAAAGTACAAGGTGACAACAGTTACAGATGTAGATGCACCCTCTACTTCACATTGATCTGCACCTATGTAAGGATATGTCAATGTCATTTTTGTTGGGAGTGGGCTGTCCTGTTTTCCACAATCAGGAATGTGGTCACCTTATATATGGGAACTCTGAAACAACATGGCAACCTCCCATGTAATCGTTTTGTGTTTTCCTTATCTGGATGAATAAGTTCCAAGTTATTATGCAAATGATTGTTGCATTGGTTTGGTAGAAAATGACTTGTAAATTTAAGTTCTTATTGCACAAAAAACAATGATAAACATAATTTTGGGATGCAATAATCTTGGTAAAGTATATTTTAATGTGATCTACTGGGCAAAAACTGAAGTTTCAAAAGCTTCTCTAACTTGATGATTTTTAGCATGCTTGATAAATAAAGTGAGGAATCAAAAGTGCAGCATCTATGTTTTAGGGATATAGAATTGTACAAGCTGACATTCTAAACATCTACCCTGAGGTCTGAGGCATGAGCAAAACAGCAAACAGCAAAAAAAAAGAAAAAAAAAAAAAAAGCAATATGTCACAAGAACACAACTCTGAGCTTAATTGCTAAGCAATGGCACATTGCCGTGGCTCTCAGGAGAGCAGGACTGGTTTATTAGATGGTAATGTGTGGTGATTGAGAGCTCCAACAAGAATAATTCTGCCTTGGGGTATCGTCCCTCTCCCGTTTAATTCCCCAGACAAACCTCAGCGGGGTAATTTGTAGAAGCCCAATGGATGGCTCAGCTCATTACAGTGGCCTTGCTAGGTAGATTCTGCACTGAGAACTCAATGGCCAGAGTCTACCAGGGAGGGATGTATTGATCCACTGCCAAGATGTGCAATTTCAACCCCTGTTGGCAGATTTCTCAGCCACCAGCTCATCAACGTACAGAAGTTCCTCAGAATCTTCTGTTTTATAACAACCTGACAAGAGGCATCCATTCTTAGAACAAGTAATATATTAAAGGGGTAATAATTCACCCAAAATGAAAATGATGTCATCATTTACTCATTCCTTGTAATTTCAAAACGATTGTGTTTTTATTTTTTCTGCGAAGGACAAATGGATATGTAAAGCATAATTTCAGATTAATGTTATTATAGTTATATATAATGCCATGCTCCAAAAAGGACAATGGACAACTGTGACAAGGAGGAGGGTGTGGTGAGGGTGCACGGCCAGCATTGAATGAGATGATAAGCGGCAGAGCGAGATAAAGTGTTTTTTTTTTTGTTTTGTCTGAATTCTTATTTTGATGTTGCAGTCTTGAGATATCTGCAACAATAACAGCATCTGCAACAGCTAAAAACTGAAACTTGGCATGACCCTGTCAATTCCCAAAGGGTGCAAAAAAGGCAGAATTTTGCATGCCAGAAAAATTTAATCAAGAGGAACTTTGCATGTTTAGTCCTTCTGGTTTTTGACTGCGGGACGTGTTGCACTAATTAAGTGAAATTTACAATGAGGCTGTTACTCAAAGGTCCTTCTGTGCCAGAGCATTTCACGCCTTGCATTTTAATTGTAAAGCTCCTCTAATGCATCATCCATTGACTTGACGTTTTTTGAAGGCAATCTCTAATTAACTTGATATTGCAGTTTTATCCACTGCCCAATAGCATGGATCTTGAGCGATCTGACAAGGGTAAACTGATCATTGTTTGTCTGATGGTGGAAAGTGAAATAGGTGAAATAGGCTACATATAGGTTTGTCAAGGACAAAGAGGTTGAAAACATTTGCCCTCAAGTTAGAAACATTTATTCTGTGTGCAAGTGCTTTTTTTTTCGATCTCCCCTGGGAAGATCAGTATCTGTTCTGGCCTTGTTTGGCAGCATGGTTGGATGCACTATAAGTCGACCTTGGTCTATACTCAGAGACAATATTCTCAGTGTGTTTGTTGGCTTATCACATCACAAACCAAACCGGTTTGAGTGCTTTTGGGCTTTTCTTTGATGAATATCATGCTGTAGCTGAAAAGGTTGGCTGTATTAATGAAAATAAGAGAATTCATTATATATTTTGCATGGGTTGCCGCATGGCCTCAGCCCTGCTTTATTTGTTATTTATTTTGAAGCAGGCAGAAAAAGGGAACCTCATTATTTCATGATGAATGATCAATGAAGAGCCCCTCCAAAACTTCAATAAATAGTCATTTTTTACATACGTAAGAGTGATGTTTCTGCATTTGCATTGAGACCAATACTTAACCCTGAAATTCAGAGATACTGTTTCAAGCAACAGTGCAATTCTTACTGAGGATAAATGTGAATATTTTGCATTGTTTTGGTAATGGCAACAGTATCCATTTACAGCACACACAGCAAAATAAATGTACATCACAAATTTCTCATGAACAGCTATGTTCCCTTTACAAAAAGCTTCACTTATGATGCTGCGCTGAGAAAAGCACTTTGGGAACATCTTATTGTTGTGACCAGCTGTGAATATGTGTGCAACACATCAATGAACATTGACCGAAATTTATAGCCTTATAAATGTATACATTTATTGCCGGTGTAATCAGTGGATGCACCTGGGGCAGGGCTATAAATAGATGCATCACCAGAGCATCGTCAGATCTTTTTTCTTCAGATCACTGTGTTTGTGTGCTATCACAAGCCTGTCAAACTTTCTTTCCTCTGTTAGGAGTTAGAATCTGTTGGGCAGTGCGCAGTGAACCTTTTCTCTTTTCTCTTTCTTGCTTTCAAAAAGAAAAAAGGGGGAAAAAGAAAAAAGAAAAATAAATATATGACAGAAAGTCAAGACAAACAATGAGTGTTTCCCTGGCTCCGCTCTATGTCCGAGAGGGACACGCATCGGTTTTGTTTCATTTGTTTGGGGGAAGAGCATGCTGCTCTCGTGTTGGGGCAGGGCGGGTTTGAGCATTGCGATCTGCTTTTGGGCAAAATGCTTCGCGCTCGCCTCACTCACTTCCGGGAGTCAGCACCCACACTTCATTCGTGGGGCTCTCGCATGAATCTGGCTGAGGAGTGAGAGACGGGTTCGTCCCTTTCACTCACTCTCTCCCCAGACCCAGCTGGTCCTTCCCATGATCTCGAAGCGCGCTCCGGCGCCTCTTCGGTTCATGAGGGGGACGAATCTCTACCCACCTCTGAGCATTCTGTCCGTGATAATAAATCAGCGGAGGAATTGCTCGACGTGGTAACTTGTGCAGTTGCCAGCCTTCAGTTAGACTGGCCATGCCAACAAGAGACCCCCAAATGCTCCAAGTTGGAGGATAGATTTCTGTCTGTTGGCCGGGGAAAGGGAACGCCTCATGAGTCCCTTCCCTTCTTTAATGACCTCTAATGACCTTTAATGAGCTCTCTCGCTCATGGAGGAAGCCTTATATTTCCCGTGTCCATGTACCCTCGACGTCGATTTATTCGACTATCGTGGGTGCTGAGACACGGGGGTATTCCATGATGCCGCCGGTCAAAGAGACACTTGTGGGTCATCTCTTGCCGGGTTCGGCATCGTCACTTAAAAAACACTCTCTCCCCAAAAAGCCTTGCAGAATTACCTCCATCTTAGTGGGGAGGGCTTATCAAGCAGCGGGTCAGGCTGGTGCTGCTCTGCACACGATGGCAGTTACAGGCATACCAGGTTAATTTCCTTAAGGACCTGAGTGCAGGTACCGCGCTCGACGAGGAAGCGTTTTCTGAACTTCGTTGAGTCACGGACCTATCTCTCCGTGCGACCAAGCAGACAGCCCATGCCATTGGCCGGTCTAGGTCCGCTTTGGTCAGCACAGAAAGACACCTATGGCTCAACCTATCGGGCATTAAGGACAAAGATAAATTTTTCCTCCTTGATGCCCCGGTTTCGCCTTCTGGCCTATTCGGAGATGCTATGAATACGGTAATCTCCAGGTTCCAGGAGGCGAAAAGCCATGAGGAAGCATTTGGACAGTTTTTTTCCTTGCCGCACTCAGGGGTCGGGGCCGTCAGCCACCCAGTCCTGCCCCGGTCCTGCTAGAAGGGAGGCTCAGAAGCAGAGTACGGCGAGTCGTGCTCCCCCTCGTAAAGACTGGGGACAGGCTCGTCACCCTCGACAGACCCCAAAGCAAGACTTCAGGGGAGTAATTTCTAAAGGAAAAAAGACCTGACGGTCTTGCGCCCATTCCAGTGGGGGTAGCTCCCCTCGGGACAGGGCACGTGTACCATCCACTTCGCCCCTCCCGGCCCCTCCTTTCCCGCCGCCTGTTTCGGAAGGCAGAGGCTTACAACAAAAAGTTGGGTGTACCGCTGCTTTCTGCCTTATTCCAGGACACAGAACACTCGACATCCCCTCAACAGGAAGTGTCAAAATTAATACCCATTACAGAGATCTTGGCAGTGGAAACTTCTGCCCGTTATTTCTATGTGGGCTACAGAATTTAATTTGCGCGCCGCCCTCCGTGTTTCAACGGCATGGTCCCCACTACCGTGAAACCGGGGCAGGCATGTCTACTATGGAAAGAACTGCAAAATCTCTTGGTCAAAGGGGCCATAGAACGTGTTCCCCTTCCAGAGAAAGAGTCAGGCTATTTCAGCAAATACTTCCTGGTCCCCAAGAAGGGAAGGGGGTTGCATCCGATCTTAGATCCTCGAGGCTTAAACAGCTCAGTCAGGGTGTTCAAGTTCAAGATGCTAACTATCAAGACGGTCGTGTCACAAGCCCAACATCACGTTTTGGCTGGTCATGATCGATCTCGATGATGGACGCATATATTCATATAGAAATTCTGCCACAGGACAGGAAGTTCCTGAGGTTCGCTTTCGGGGGCGAAGCCTTCCAGTATCTGGTTCTTCCATTCGGCCTAGCCCTATTACCCCACACATTCACAAAATGCACGGATACAGCACTGGCTCCTTTGCGACTCCAGGGTATCCGCATTCTGAATTACATAGACGACTGGCTGATACTAGTGCAGTTCCAAGAACTGGTAGTTCAGTACAGGGATATCATCTTGGCTCATCTGGTTTCTCTGGGTCTGAGACTCAACGTCAAAAGAGTGTTCTCTCTCCCACCCAGGGAATTACCAATCTGGGAGTTATATGGAATTCGATCACAATGCGGGCACAATTGTCTTCCACTCCAATCATTTCCATTCAGAACACCCTTAGCAAAGTCAGGCTAGGTCAAGGTTGCACTGCTCATCAGTATTAACAAATACTAGGTCTCATGGCGTCTGTGTCCACGGTGATCCCTTTGGGCCTTCTGCACATGAGACCGTTCCAGCTGTCACTAAAAGCCTGGGGGTTTCATCCAAGGGCCAGTCCCCTAAGGCAAATAAGGGTTACGTGCCATGGGCTTCGTTCCCTTTCTATGTGGTTCAGAACCCAGTCCCTTACCTTGGGTCCCAATCTAGGTGTGTCTTGTTATCGCAGGCTGCTAAAGACAGACGCCTCCCTGACGGGATGGGTAATGGTCTTAAGTGGTCATCCAGCTCAAGGGGAATGGGAGGGTCATCAGCTCGATTGTCACATTAACTGTATCAAGTTGATGGCTGTATTTCTGGCCCTGAAATACTTCCTCATGGTGCGGGTGGACAACACAACAGCAGTATCCTACATAAATCATCAAGGAGGTCTACGTTCACGCCAGCTGAATTCCCTGGCATGTCGGATTCTCCTTTGGGCCCAGGGCAAATTCCTGTCAATCAGGGCAGTTTATATATTGAAACGAAGCAGACAAAAGACTCTAAAGATAAAAGTCCTATCTCTAAATCAGATTTTTTTTTTTGGTGAAAATTCTAACTATTGCCCACCCTCATTTAAAGCGTTCCTATTGTGCCTTTGTTGTGTTGACATGAACAGTAATCAAACATAATAAGACATGCAATTCGAACATCTGCTTGAGTTTCTTTGGTAAGAATCCTTTGCATAGGAAGCAGACACATCATGGATGGATTATTGAACAGATGGATGGGTGGGTGATTGAAGGGGTGGATGGATGGATGAATAAACACATTGATGAATGATTTAATGGATAGATGAATGAATTATTGAACGGATGGTTTAGTGGATGATTGAACGGGTGGATGGATAAATAATTTGAAGAATGGATGGATTATTGAACGGGTGCATGGGTGGATAGATGGATTATTGAACAGGTGGATTAATGGATGATTAAACGTTTGGATGTATGGATGGATAACAATTGTTATGGTAACAATTTCTCACATTCTGACAAGGAGCAATCTGGTTTAAGAGCTTCTGAGTCTTACAAGGAGGGCCTAAAAAGCTAAATCTGTGCAACATACTGTACCTCCAAACCTTCTCTCCCTCTCTCTCTCTCTCTCTCTCTCTCTCTCTCTCTCTCCCCTTCCTCCCTCTTGGTATCTTAATCAAACACATGTCTGAAAATGTTCCTTCGGAGTCTTAACATAGACCTTGTGAAATCTGGTGGAATAAATACTGTAAGTGTTCAAATAAACCAACAATGGGAACTACCTGAAATGTAAAATCAAGCTTCTCTGCCTCCTAAATCAACAGTCAAGCCCCAAAGTGGTTGGATGACTGTTTCTGATCTCTACTTGCAGGATTTAAATGTGAAATGCATGAGGTAGCTTGGATGAATAATGTCATTTTGGCTCTCTGGCTCACTGCAGAAAGAAGCTCTGTATGAGAAAGTGCTGGCAGTTCAGTTCAGATATTACAGTCAAAACAAATTTCTATCAGACAGCTTTATAAGGTCATGAACATTTTCTCAATCGCAGCTTTTTGTCCATTATTTTTTAGTATCATCTATTAGGGTTTACAGACCTTGATCAAATTCATTCCAGATTTACAGAAACTGTAATCCACTGTTTAAATGTTTTATTTGTATTATTGTTTTCAGTGTGTTATTTATGTCCAGCATGTACCGAAAAAATAGTTCTGTAGTTCAGCATATAGGCTATGTTTAAACATTATAGTCTAGTGCTACAGTTGTTGTGTTACTTAAAATGGGCCTGGGTTGAAATCCCATCCTAGTGTATGTAGTTAATTTACATTTATGCATTTGGCAGACGCTTTTATCCAAAGCGACTTACAGAGCCCTTATTACAGGGACAATCCCCCCGGAGCAACCTGGAGTTAAGTGCCTTGCTCAAGGACACAATGGTGGTGGCCGTGGGGTTCAAACCAGCAACCTTCTAATTAGCAGCCCTGTGCTCTAGCCACTACGCCACCACCATCTCTATTTAGAAAATTTTTTAGAAAAATTTGGACTTCCCAAAATCATATTATATTTTCCTGTCAACATTCTCGGGAGGGCGTATGTAAACACGTTCTGTGGGAGACACTGATATAAACAGAGAGAGGGTGTGCAATGGCTAAACTTTGTAGCGCATGATCATCGACTGAAAACGTTCTACTATACCCCCCATCCCCGCTTTGATGACTGAATGGGGCCCAAAACTGGTGTTATTTCTAAGTGTGGGTATTGTTACATCAGTCTTCATCAAAGCCATAATGCAGTAACTACATCAACACTGAAACTGTGAAAAATGGCTTCAAAATGTTTGATTGTCCAGCCAAATGTGGAATATAAAATAGTCTCACTCCAGGTTCTCTGAATTTGAGTCTGAGTCAAACTATTTTGTCATCAATAGAGACCCGATATTGGTAACGATACATGCTTTGACAATGTGTAGTTATTCGCTTTGGATTTGCAGGACAGAATGATATGTTATAGTTTAGAACAACTCTGTGACTCTTGTCCAGATGATGCAAGTGTTTCAGCACTTTCTTCTAATAAGCTATGACTATGTTTGAATTTGACAAGACCTGACTTGTGGTTCAGAACTCTGAGGCTGCTCCAATGGCTAGGAGCTGCCAGAAGAGGCTGATGCCATGGTTAAGCACAACAGCCTTTATCTCATCCTGCTCGTGTATGCCTGAAAGCCTTATGTCAATCAAGCCTTTGTTGTCAAAGAAGAAACCTTAGAGTGTATCTCACTGTACGTAGAGTGATTTCAAAACCTCACTTTGTTCCTGGAGTTTCCTGATTGATCTAATCTGGTAGAACAAACTTGCATTATCACAGAGGAATCTCTGGTCTGAAATATGCACCATTAGTAACCATTATGTAGCTCAGTCTTGCTCCAGTCTTTGTGGCTTCACTATTTACTGTCTCACCTAATGTTTAAGTGCAAGGTGGTTTAGATGCAATTGGCTTCCCTGACTGTGAAATTCTTCAAGATAAAATACTATGAATTTGGGTGAGCCGTAACCTGTTTATTTATTTCCACTGAAATTTTAATTAAAAGATATGATCTCTCCTCTAAGCCCTTATAAACTTTACTGCTCTGTGTCTGTGGGTTATCTTCTATGGTATCCACTGGAAAGCCATGCTGATGAGAGTAGCTGGACAGGGAGGGGACTGCTACAAGGAAAGGACTCCCTTCAGTTTCTACCACCTTTAACCTTTTCTTGTTTAACCCCAGATAGAAGTCTTTCCTGCATGTCATGTTACTGAAATGTTTAGACAAATATGTTGGGCCTTTTGCACCGTACAGTACCTAGAACTTGCTCCATTGTGTCTTGTATTGTGGCTATTCAAAGCAATTCTGTGTCAGGGTTCAATAAATTAAAATTTGATTTTAAATACATTTTTAATCAAATAAATAATTGTTAGAGGATTTGTTTTTTCAATGTTCGTGAGACAGTTTACCCAAAAATGCTAATTATGTCATAATTTACTCACCCTCATGTCTTTTCAATCATGACTTACATTCAGAAAAAAATATTTTAGCCTATTTTTTATATTTACGCATTTCAATTTCATAACAAAATTCCACCGAATTGATTTTTGTAATGTTTAACAAAATTAAATTAAATCAAATTTAACTTCTCATTTCAATATGATGGAATTTTGTAATGAAAATGAAACACATATATCTTCAAATGATTTTTTTGTACTTTCTTTTATGGAACACAAAATAATGTCACTACTCACTTTAATTGTATAATATTTCCATAAAATGAAAGTGAATGGTGACAGAGGAGTCATAAAGATTATTTAACAACATGAGTGTGAGTTAATGAAGACAGAATTCAAATTTTTTTCATGAACTTTTCCTTTTGAAATACTTTCTCCCAGCTTAATCTACTGTAATGTTAAGCGGCTGTGAGTGAGTAAATGGTTTATTCCCTCAGAAAAGTTGTTTAGACAATGAAACAACCAATGGCATGAATTTGTGGTGGGACTTTTACTTTTTTCAAACAAGTTTATTGAACACTCCATCTCATTTGGTATCACTAGAGGCACATAAATTACACATTTCACCTTTAAATAATAACATATTAACCTGTTGAAAATCTTTTGTACAACTCAAAAAAACATTGTTGATGTCACGTTTATGTGTTTTGTTCTTGTTTTCATGTCTTTTATTTTCAAGTTTAGGTCCTATTCAGGTCATGTGATTTCCCGTTTCCTCATGTGATCTTGCATGTGTTTCCCCTGTTCATGTGTCTTGTTTTCATTGGTTCATTGTTTATTTACTTTGTTATTAATCTTGTCTTTTCATTGGTTAAAGTTAATTTAGTCATGTCATTGGTCATCTTTGGCATGTGTGCTCCCATGTCCAAGTATTTAAGCCCTCGTGTTTTCCATTGTCCTTTGTCAGGTAGTGTGTGTGAATGTAACTTTGTTAGAAGGCTCATGTCAAGGCTCATGTCAAGGCTCATGTGTTTAGTTAGGGTTTTTGGAAATTGCACTTGGGTTCTTGACGTCTTCATTTACCGCATCGCTCAGCATCGTTACAGTGGATTTTCTTGACTGTTTTTTATTTATTTATCTGTTGTTCAATTCAGTGCCATTTGAAGCCAAATGAATGCACAAATATTCAAAGCAAACACAATATGCCATGGCCACTAATGCCGAGTCTACACTACATTATTTTAGCCCTGATTTTCCACTTGCTAACAGTTAATGGAGATTGCTGACAAAGCCTGAAATCAGAGGCAAATTGGTGCTCGCTCCTGTGAGCGACGATCGCTATGTGTGAATTTTCAAAGATGCGATTTGAGAGATGCGCCGATGCATCACAGATGCCTGAGAGATATTGAGCGGGTTAAATATCTAGACCTGTCTGTGACTCCAAGTCCTATGGTGTGAAATGTGTTTAATTATCTGTGAAATTGTGCTGGTCCCAATCCAGTACTGGAAACTGAGGGAACTGAATGTTTCATTGGCATAAGAAATAAGGTTACAAAATATACAGTAATAGACCCTTAAAATGAACAATAGCTAAATCAATTAGATATTATTTTGATATTGCTCTTGCAGACCCACCTGTTGTCAATAACCTCATGGTCAATTATAGGCACTCTCTTGGGTCTAATTTTTGTGTTCTGCTTGGGTATGAAGGGTTTGACCATCCCCAGCATGAAATCAAACTCCTCTGCTGTCATCCGCAGCAGCTCCCTGAACCCATGGTGAGCACAATTATATAGTATATATCAGAATAAATTTGATTAAATTGATATGTATACACATTAGCTTTTAATTATTTGAAACAAAAACAAAATCACAAACATGTCCTTGTCGAGCCACAACACCAGCAGGCAGCTGCGTTCATTGCAAAATAATTTATTTACCTCCAACTCTCTCTGCAGAACAGACAAACCTTGCTTCCCGCATCTCCCCAACCATTCTGTCCTCCATATTCTTTTTATTTTTTGGGTTTTCACTGCAAATCAGCACACAAATAACTTGGATCACAAGCTTCTTGCAGACCACCATTTTTAGAGGGAAGAACTTTAGTCTAGCACAAGATCTGTCTCACGTGTGATCTTACACCATTTCCTGTATCAGTTCTCGTGTGCGTTTTGTTGTAAAGCCTAGTTTGTTGACCAGACACAGTTGTCGGGTATTCTTTCTTTGGGGATGTTTTTTAATGTGTGACCCACTGTCACCGAGCCCTCGTGTAATGTGCAAACCACAGCAACTTCAAGATACCTCGTTATAGACAGACAGTTGTGTAATGTGAACAGTACAGCAATCTGCTGACTTTGAAAGTCGTATAGTGTGTGGGCGGCATATCTCTAAAGAGCCTCATGTCTGCAAAGTCGTAATGATGTCTAAGATAGGAAAACCAAACAAGGAGATCATGGATGTTTGCATGAGATACGGCACAATAACTGGCCAATAGCCACGGTCCATCAGACGAGGTTAAGGCAAGGACTTGTTAAGATGTTAAGAATCTTGTAATTACTTTTGCAAACAATGATTTGTGATCAAGGTAAACAGTTTTGATGTTTTGTTGATTTATATCTTTTTATAAACTCACTAGTTATAATGTGTATCACTGTGGCTTTGCCCATTTTCTCTTCCATGTCTTTAAACATCTACATGTTTCTTAACGGGTGGCACGGTGGTGCAGCGGTTAGCACTGTCGCCTCACAGCAAGAAGGTCGTGGGTTCAAACCCTGGTTGCCCCGGCCTTTCTGTGTGGAGTTTGCATGTTCTCCCCGTGTCTGCGTGGGTTCTCTCTGGGTGCTCTGGCTTCCTCCCACCATCCAAAGACATGCAGGCTAGGTTAATTGGTGTCTCCAAAAATTGCCCTAGGTGTGAGTGTGTGTCTGTCTATGTGTGGCCCTGCGATGAACTGGTGACCTGTCCAGGGTGTACCCCGCCTTTCGCCCAATGTTAGCTGGGATAGGCTCCAGCCCCCCGCGACCCTGTACACAGGATAAAGCGGTTGACGATGGATGGATGTTTCTTAACATTAACATCAGTATTTCTTTTCAGGAGCTTAGCTGCCTTTTTGTGGCCTTGATGGACAATGTATTGGATGTGACATTTTGGCTCAGTCCACATTGTCAAGAATTGTGCATAAAACTAAAGCTAATGTTAACATTATGATCTATATTGCTCATGACAACTAAAATGAATAAAAGACAGTGCCACTAAAATAGCTAATGATTTGTTGTGTAATATATGGCTAGACTAACAACAGCCACAAGAAGATCACAGACATGCTGTCTAAAAATTGACATTGACAAAAGTGTCCATTTTATGAATGTTTAACTGGATGCAGTATTGTGTGGGTCGGTTCTCATTTTGCCTCATGTGCACATTAAATATTAATACATTTTTGAAATGTGTTTATTTATTTTTGGACAATTTAGATGTTCCAAACATAGTGCATCTCCCTCAATGCACATGAAATCAATTGAAGTTGCATCACGATGCCAAACTTTTTTAAAGACATTCATTTTAATATCATGCTTTGAAATGTGGGAGTTTTAAATATTGGGGCTCAGGCAAATTCCCAGTTGGCTGAAAGTTTAATGCAATGCGCTGTGAAGCAAAAGGAATCAAACTCAATCAACAGACGTACAAACATCGACTCCAAAGCTGTGGTTTGATATTTTGGATACTCACTAGTGGAACTGGCATAAATAAATGAACAAGTGCTTTACTGACAAGCTGAGAAAATGATGCATTAGACTGACAGCTTAGAAAAGGTGATTACTTTAGATGTTGCTGTGCAGCAGTACATCTAATTTATTGGCTCTCATCCATATCTTAGATGTTTGTTGAGATATGTTTGTAATTTACATCATGAAATGGTTCAGGATCAAAATAGTGCACAAGCTGAATCATCTTCGACTAGCATAGAAATTCTTGCTGGTCTAAAATGGTCTTTTCATAAAGGATAAAAAAGGATCTCACCCCTTAACCTCATTATTTTCCACAATATCTTAACAACCATATAATAAATCTTTTCTTCTCTGTAAGGATTCTTTTCTCAAAGGTTTGGGGAAAAGAATGCAGGTTTCTTTTGAAAATTTATTTTCTATTCAAATTAGGACGGTATAATATTGGAACATCATAGCTGGTGTTTGATATTTAGTCTCTACAGGAAGAGTCTGCTTTAGTTTCACAGAGTGTCCTTTCATAGTTGTTTGATTCTCCAGGGTGATGTGATGTTCAGATCCTTGAAACTATTATTAATTTTGAGGATTGTTTAAAGATGATGGTAAATCAGCGCAATAGCCAGAACTAGGGGATATTGATAATGAGAATGTATTTGCACAAAAAAAGATGATCCTGACTCCCGCTAGGTCAATTTGTTCAGCATAATCGTTTCAAGTAGACACTTCACCCTAAAACTTTGGTGTAAAACTTTAGGCAATTAATATGTATAATGAAGTCCCCAGTTGAACTTGTCAAAAACTTCAATTGAAACTTAAGTAAGCTGGAAATAATTGCATCTCAATAGGGAAAAGATGGTTTACTGACTTTTATGCAAATTGTGCAATGACAGCTTAGTCCTCAAAGCCCACAACAGCCCACTTCTTTTCAGAAAAAAAGGCAGACAAGACATATAATTCACCACTTTGTATCAAATTTCTTATAACAGACACTGTGTCATTAGCCCTAGTGCAAAAATGTATGTTTGATGAACAACCATAGTCTAGTAAATTACTACAAAAAAGTGCTGCCTTGATTTTGTTGGCAATTGCATGCTTACAACTTTTAATTACGTAACTTAAATGAATGTTCCAGGTTCAATACAAGTTAAGCTCAATCGACAGTATTTTGTGTCATAATACTGATTACCTCAAATTAATTTAGAATTGTCCCTCCTTTTCTTTAAAAAAGCTAAAATCTTGAAAAGGGGCCAATTTTTATGTTAAAATACTCACTGTTTCAAAAGTATATCCACAAGACAAACAATATGTGTGTTAACAAGATTTTATTGTGATAAAATTCTTACTAACCTGCGAAGTTATAGGCAGTTTTACATCTTTGTTGCTATGACGATGTAATGTCAACAAAACCTAAAATTCTAAAATGACTGTAAAAATTAAGATTTAAACAACTTTACAGTTCAAATAATATACAAGTTTTAACAGAAGAATTATTGTAATTGCTTTTATAAAATGACAAGCTTCACATTTCTGCTTTTAAACCCAGTAAGTGCCTTACTGTAAGCTTGCTTTTTTTAAAGAAAATGAGGGATGAGTCGAAATTTACTTTTGTGCTAATCAACATTATGACACAAATTATGTTGATTGAACTGCACTTGAATTGAACCCAGAATTAACATTAATTTTAAGGTTTTAAAAGATAGTCCAAATAGACAGAGATGACTATTAGAACTTCAAAGGGGGTCCAGACTGATCTCAATATTAATTTGATGAGTGTAGGAAGAAAGTTGTTAATATGCCTGAATTAGTCTGTGCTTACCGAAATTCAAACCACTGTTCCCATTGACCGACGCTTGAAGAGTTGTTGAACGTATGGATACAAGGGGTGGGATTTGCCACAGACTTCCAGATTTTATATTACAAAGATATTTATTTGCTGATTCAATACTGTTTGCAAACAAAGGTTTATTTTTGCAAATCTGTTCATTAGCTCTAGTAGCACAGAAACCACACACTCAACCTTATTTCCTATATACCTATATATATATATATATCATTTCCTATATACGTTTTTATTGAAGAAAAGATATCTGACATGACATTTGTTTCACTCTGTAATATAGAATTTGTAGGTATAATCCCATTTTTAGAAATCTGCAAAACTACCAGTTTTTCATAATTGACTAGTCGTTGCATTGTCTAAGCTATTAGTTGACTATTCTGTGTTCAGAAAACCATGAATAATTTGATTTATGTCCATGTGACACCGATCAGGAATGTTTCATATGAATATACTGTAAATACAGCCCTTAAACAGGGTAACTAAATAAAATAAATAGGAAGAAAAAATATAACTTCTTATCACACAAAACTATCAAAATAAGAATAGGCAGAAACAAGAAGGCTCCAATACAGAGCAGCTCAAAACCACTTATACGACTCCTGAATGCAGAATGACGTGCTTCAAAGTAACCAGAACGCTCCACATTCAAAAGTGCTTAACTATAAGATTATACATATTGCAGGGCTGAAACATGTAGTTCCCAGCAGTTTCTTACTGCAACTATTTGTTAAGGCAGTGACAGACAGAATCTGCAGAATGACTCCTGAAAAAAAAAAAAAAAATATCACTCTGCAGCTCAATACAGAAAAAAAAAAAAAACAGTGGATTATGCATAGTAACAGGAACATTACCCACATCAAAGAATTTGAATGATAGTTACTGTGCTGAACTGTTTTTATTAAATATGGTGAACTTGTACACTAGGTGTGGTTTGATGACTGTAGCAGTGTTGCATTAAAGGACAAAATGTAAAGACTTAGAGACAACATTTCTCAGCAGGAAACTGATGGAGTGCGTACTCTGGGTAGGGAAGGAGGTATTGCCCCAAGTGAAGGACTTCAAGTACCTTAGGGTCTTGTTCACGAGTGAGGGAACAATGGAGCGGGAGGTTGGCCGGAGAATCGGGGCAGCGGGGGCGGTACTGCACTCGCTCTATCGCACCATTGTCACGAAAAGAGAGCTGAGCCGGAAGGCAAAGCTCTTGATCTACAGGTCAATTTTTGTTCCTACCCTCACCTATGGTCATGAAGGCTGGGTCATGACCGAAATAACTAGGTTGCGAGTACAAGTGGCCGAAATGGGCTTCCTCAGAAGGGTGGCGGGCTTCTCCCTTAGAGATAGGGTGAGGAGCTCAGTCATCCGTGAGGAGCTCGGAGTAGAGCCGCTGCTCCTTTGCATCGAAAGGAGTCAGTTGAGGTGGTTTGTGCATCTGGTAAGGATGCCCCCTGGGCACCTCCCTAGGGAGGTGTTTCAGGTACGTCCAGCTGGGAGGAGGCCTCGGGGAAGACCCAGGACTAGGTGGAGAGATTACATCTCCACACTAGCCTGATAATACCTCGGGGACCCCAGTCAAAGTTGGTTAATGTGGCTCGGGATAGGGAAGTTTGGGGCCTCCTGCTGGAGCTGCTGCCCCCGCGACCCGACTTCGGATAAGCGGTTGAAGATGGATGGATGGATTTCTCGGAGGGAAAACCTATTTGTGTGGAACCAAGCATAAATAAAGCTTCATATATCTATTAGCATATTAAGATCAACATGTAAAAAAACTTTTTAATCCAGGAGACAAATAAACATTTGTCTCAAGAATCACAATTTGTAACAGAATATTTTTACCCCCACCCTTAATGGGTGCATGTGAGCTCCAGTTTCCAGATGAAATATCCACAGAGTGGTGCCAAAAGCTAGTTGTAAAGCAAGTTGTTTTTAGTTGATGATGTAAGACAGTCAACACAAATATATATTTTATTAATCATATGCCCTAACCCACACTCCAACTCTAAACCTAACCATCAGTGGAGTAAAAAAAAAATATTTTAGAGGGTAAATGCATTTATTCAAAGCTATCTGATGACAGATGACACCTGTCAGTAACTCGGCTGAATGGGGTCGATGTCAGGGTAATATCATAAGGTCGATGTCAACTAGAATGTGGACAAAAAGCATGTTTCTCCATTGATGGCCAACACTATGTATCCATGTATCCTATATGCTCATGAATGATATGGCAACATACAGGATGCCTATTTTCATGGCTGAATGTGCCAGCTGAGCAACTGACATATGAATGGGACTGCAAACAAATGGCTTTCTCCAGGTACACTGGAAATCCTTGGAACTTTACAATTCACAACATAATTCTATAGCCATTTTTGTCAGGCTAGGTGAACACCCATGCAGCAAATGTTGGACACACAACACAGGTTAACTAATGTCGAGGAATGTGTCTCCCTTTATTAGCTCTGATAGAAATACACAATACGAGCTGCTAGTATGAACTCTAGCCAACAAATCTGTGCACTGACCTTTTGAGTTATAGAGGGATGATGCTCTTTAAGTCCATGGCTACCAAAAGTTCACTGATCCATTCTTAATCAACCCATAATTTTTGTATATAGGATAATTACTACCTAACGACAGAATAAATCTGCATTATGGACATAACAGGAATTCCCTACCATGTTGGAATATGAATGTATACTTGCAGAAGACTTTTTCACAGATCTGATTACTGAATGAGAATGGTTAATATAAATTGCTACATAAAGTAGCATCAGAGCTGGCGCCTACAGGAAGTACCGTTCGGCTCTGTGATTTGTCAGTGGTTGATATGTCGACTGTGTCACAGATATCAGCAACACTGCAAAAAAGAAAAAAGAGCTCTGATCTGCTTGCACAGACCATGCCGAATCCCACCTTCTCAACCATAAAACACTTCTCTTGGAGTGAAAAGCAGATGGAGCGCAGGCCTCGTGAATGATGCCGGGGGAAAGACGAAGCTGGAGCCCTTCATAGATTAGTCACTTATGGAGAGAGAGAGATAAAAATAGTTAGCAGCAAACCCTTGTGGAAGAGAGATGCCAGATACGGTCATTCACAAATCACCTTGAGAAATGAGAAGTTGGAAATTACTTCTCAGATATTTGACAAGCTGTGAAGGAAACTGTGTGGGTAAATGTTTTGACTGTAATGATTTTATCATTCTTAAATGATTATTAGATAAATAAATTCTGCAAAGCCTTCTGAAATTAGATTTCTTTAAGGTCATTTTCTTGAATAATAAAATAGTTTCTCCTGTTTGCAGAGACGCTATAAGTAAACCATTTCTTGTTGGATTTTGCAGAGTTTTGCATTCCCTTTGATAAGCTTTGCGTTCCTTTGCATTCCCTCCATCGCTTATGAAAATGAACCATGGTTTAACAACAGTTACTATTGTTAAATTATGGTATTTGTAGCAAAACAATAGCTACACAATTTAGGCAAGGCAAGTTTATTTATATAGCACATTCTATACACAGTGTTAATTCAAAGTGTTTAACATAGAAATTATCGATTTTGCCATGATTTTCTACATTAACTATCGTTGAACTATGAAATATGTTTTAAAACCAAAGTTACCACAAAATGTACCCTTATAATACTACATTAATTAACTGTAGTTGAACTATTGTATTTGTTGTACAACCATAGTAATCACAAAATTTACCATGGATTTACTACAGTAACCATATTTTAACCATGATATTGATAGTAAAACCATAGTAATAATAAAGGACACAGAACTATGGTCATCAATAATTTTTAAATAATTTATAAGCCATGGTACTAAATTAAATTACCCTGGTGTACTATAGCAAAAATAACCTTGTTTTTGGCAGAATAATAATACCATAGTTCAACACTAGTAGTACAGAAACTACACAATTCAGCTTTTAAAAATAACATATTCACTGCTGAGACATCTTATAGATTTAAAACAACATTGCTGATTTACTTTCATTTACTTTATTTTTTTTAATCTGTTCTACGATTCAGTGACTACTGAATACACACATTATAAAATAAATCTTAGCTAAGTTGCCTCTAAACAAAACCACAATACGCCATGTCCACTACATTTTCCTACAGCTTTAACAGTCATTCTCTCTGTCCATTAACAAAATAACATTACCTTTGCCACTTTACTCATACTGTAAATCATTAACATGTGTAGACTGTTTTAAAAATATTGACTAGCCTTTTAAGACCATGACTCACTTGCGACAACTAATTTTATGTAGGATTCGTGGAGAGATCCATAATGCTCTGTAGGGAAATTTGGTAGTATAAATGTTTACAGTATGGATTAAATTGCCTGCGTAACTTATAATATGTAGGAAATTTTATAATGAAATTAATTTAAGATTCTCGGTCACATTCAAACACCATTATAAGAAGGATAAATGACAAATGATCAGATTAGAGATCTGAATAAAATTCTCAACCATTACAAATTTAATACAACAGGCTCATTGTATCTGCTCACAATTTATTTGTAAGAAATTATCTTAATAAGGGAATTTTGATTAATTCACTTATTGAAAGAATTAAGGTGTACGTCTGATCACTCGGCCACCCTTGAGTTGATATGATGCATCTGTTAACTCTTTAGAGCAAAACTATTCTCATGGCTTATTTAAAATAATATCACAAATATGTTTATATATGGTTCGAGCTTTGGAGCGCAGATCTTTTAAAAATTAAGTGACGAGATTATTTATCAAAATATACCACAGACAAATTATCTTTGAATACAAACAATACTTTATTGCTAATCTAAACACATAGAAAACATGAAAAACAGGTTGTGAGAAAATGTAAAAAAAAAGGTGAATGAAATTATCTGTGCAGAGAAATTTTACTTAATGGAGACTATAGACAATGCCTTTAGAACCAGCGATACTTACCAGGGGGCATCCTTACCAGATGCACAAACCACCTCAACTGACTCCTTTCGATGCAAAGGAGCAGCGGCTCTACTCCGAGCTCCTCACGGATGACTGAGCTCCTCACCCTATCTCTAAGGGAGAAGCCCGCCACCCTTCTGAGGAAGCCCATTTCGACCACTTGTACTCGCAACCTAGTTATTTCGGTCATGACCCAGCCTTCATGACCATAGGTGAGGGTAGGAACAAAAATTGACCTGTAGATCAAGAGCTTTGCCTTCCGGCTCAGCTCTCTTTTCGTGACAGGTTACTCAAATGATATTAAAGAGTCACCAGCACTTTCAGTGAAAGTTGGAGATGTACATGCACTTCATTGTGTTGCTTTGGTTCTTTGGCTCTTTGTAGAAAGTTCTGGATGTTCCATTGATGTCTTGGATCTCTGTTAAGATCGTGGATTGGAATGATGAGGTAGGGCTTTGCAAGGCCTCACACAAGGAAGACTCACAACTCCCCGTCACATGTGTGAGTCATAGTGCAGAGAAGAGGACTAAGTTTTCCTGGACTCTACATCATGTGGAATCTGGGCAGAGGGGCGCCAGAGCGAAGCCTGATTAAAAAAAAGGTAGGAAATCAAAGGGATAATTTCAAAGAAAGTAAGACTCTCTCTTATCTTGTATGGAGGTTTAGCATGTGACAGAGCAAATGTCTCATGCTCCCTTATTGGCCTAATTTAAGTGTAGAAAATTGTTTATATCGAAGGACAAAGGGAGACTCATATATTTCATTGCATGGGGGGTTTCTTCAGAAGAGTAGTCTTCAAGTCATGTGAATAATTGTTAACATGAGTGTTTTCAGGTATCTGGACAAGTCTCCTCTGTTTGTTTTATTGGCCAATGTGTGTCATCTCACACTCCTTGGCACCAGTAGAGGAGAGTCTTTAATTTATGAAGAATTTTGAGGTCCTCTCTCTGTGTCTTAGTTTTTATACTTGGAAAGTAAATATCAGTGTTGCTCCTGGATTCAAGTAATTTTGCATAGCTATTGTTCATCTACTGCCAAAATATACTACAGCTCCCAGCGATATCTATCGTGCCAAATATGTTCATAATCTGAGAATTTACCAGTGAGTTTTGTTTTCCGACGGACACCCCGAGGTTATATATTTTGAATTATTGTAGCGACATGTGGCACTGAATCATACAAGGCTTAAATGCAGCCATCTTTCTATTCACATTTCTAAAAAGCCAGACCTGAGGCATGGGCCCTGGATTTAATCTGCCTAATCCTCCCACTCAGCTTCGCTTTTGCAATGGATTCGTCTATGCATGCAAATGAGTGTGTAGGCATGGTAAAATAGTAGTCTTCTCTGTATATACCTCCTTGCTTTGTATCCAAAACCCTCAGCCTCTGAGAGCAACCAAGATGTGCAAAAACATTAAGGTGGTTAAAATTTTGTTCATGAAGTTTGCCTTGAACTGAGCTCTTGTATATGTCTTCAGCTATGCTTTGTAGTGTGTTTTATAGACATTGCTTGTGGTTTTTGATGTGCTTTGCAATTACAAGAGCAAATCAAAAATTAATATTTGTCAGAGCTCATTTCATTAGGGAGGCAGGGAGAGATGTGCAGTCAAGATTGTTTATTGTGCCTGAAACAAGGTATATGTCCCCGTGTTTTTCCGGAGCATGAACTCATTTAGTTATTGATCATTTTAGATTTGCCATAATATTGCCTCAGTGACCTTAAGTGAAAGCGGTGCATCTATTTAACTTTTACTGACAAAAAATAGCTTTTGTTTTAACTCACTAATGTCTTAGTTCAGATAATATGTTTCAGAAATAAAGGTGATGTCATTTTTCTGATGTTGATTGTTAATTATTTTTATTATCGATTATTATCGATTTTACCAATTAGTTGTTGCAACACTATAATTCATTATGCAAAAGGTTTTTATAAAGAAGACCATTCGCAAATTAGAATGCATTATTATGGTGTCAACACTGTCGGCTACATGTTGAAAATTCTATCAGTGCACTTACGTCAATAATCAATTTTGAATCCGTTTTCAATTTTGTAAGTAAATTTTTTAACTTTGAAGTTTCTTGTTTAAACTTAAGTATGACAATTACAAAAAACAAAATAGATGGCATACAATAACATGCTATGGCTTAATTATTTGCAGAAGATTAATACTTGGGGTATGGTGTTTGAACCCCTAACTATAAAGTTTTGAGGAAAATCAATACAATGCTGCCTTTTTGAACTGTAAGAACTGTACGAATCCGAGATAACTGCATTTTTCATTTTCACAATGTAATTAAATCCAGCAGTTGTCAAAACCAAGATTAGACCTGGATAAGAACGAAGGACTGGCACCTGCGCTGTTAGAAGAATGCTTATGAATACAGCACTGTCAGCATATAAAAGCAAGAAACAATAAAACAAACACAGTGCCGAGGCCTGTCTCTGATGAGAAGACATGCCGCTCTGTAAACACAGTCGCACGACTCCCCAAGGACAAAGTGTTGCAGTAACATCTCTAGAAAAGATGATTGATGATAGTGTATAATTCCACACATTGGCTCTCACCTGTGAAGCAGACATCCCCCCCCCGACTTACATAAAGTTGGCTCAACTTATTGTAAGCTTTTTAATATCCCCTGTTTGGCAAGGGGTAATCATGAAGGATGAGTGTGAATGACAGTTTAAATGATGTTGTAACTGAGAGGTAGAGATTCTGTCTTTGTGTTAAAGCAATTTGGAATTGTGTCTCACCATGTAATGAGAAATTGCAATGTGTCTGGTTAATGCGTTGAAAAAAGAGTCAGTCCTATGCAGTAAATGTTCATGCCCCGATCATATACTGGATAAAATATTTAATGATGGAAGACAGATTAATTTGTTATTCAATATATTAGTTATTATATAATTAATATAATAAAGACTGTAAATAAACTAAACACATTTCAGTATCAGTACATAATGCATTTTTTAGTCTGTGATGAAAAAAATTCACAGGTCAGGAGAACACAGTATTGATCAAACTGTTATGCATGAGTGTTTCCTTTCAGTCGGCACTGACAATGTTTTGCTAAGAGGTGACACATATTTTGCACTTTGCTTGGCTTGTTCATCCTCACTGCATGAACGATACACTTTGGATCCAAAGAGATGGATGGATGGATGGATGGATGGATAGATAGATAGATAGAAATTCCATTAACAAAATTGCACATTTTTTCTGAACTGAGTACGTAAAAATATAAATCAAAACATAAGTCTATACAATACCAGAACAACTCCACATGAGGCAATTCATGTAAAGTAATTACCCAGCACACACGTACTGTAACTGTCTGTCAAATATAATTTGATATTAGTAAAAAAATCAAATTGCATTAGTCAAATAAATCATACGTAGTTGGTCAGTATGTTTCTTTTTTTTTCTTGGCACTTGCATCATGGTTCAAAATGTTTTATCACAAACATGGCTGCAATGTATAATGGTCAAGGATACAAATAAAGAACCTCAGAGTGTACATTCCAGAACATAGCAACTTTGCACAGAATGTTTGTTGATCTTGTTTTGTTACTTTCTATGTTTTTATCCATCTCATAATACACACATCCCTATTATGGAAATTTCTTGTATCCAATCCAAACTAATTTTCGCACGTTGTTGTGAGCTAGACTGTGACTATGCAGCCGCGGCTCGCAAGCTCCCTGCTTCGGCTTAACACCGCCTTGTGCTCGCACTTGGCTTTTTTGTTTTTTGTCGAGCCTCTTATTAATGAGAGCTGCAAGTAGAAAGAGTTTTGTTTCATGACTCTAGCAGGGACCTCTTCTTTGGACATTTTATCTTTTCACTCGTACTCATTCTGTTCAGACTGTCTGTTGGATCGCACTCTTTACCAATAACATACCATCACTCAGGACTACTGTAGACTAAGTAAGTATGTTGGGTCTGTTGTTTTATTTTTTTTGTTTACAGCGCTATATAAAGTAAACATGTTGTTATTATTGTCATTATTAGTGGTAGTAATTCGATCAATTGCATGATACAGGTTGTCATTTGCTGTCATGGCAGCACAATGAGGGGGTGACCCACTCAATGTAAATTTAAATAGCGATTTCTGATAAGACTGGAGTCATCATCTCATGTGAGTGTACATCATTTTCAACATAATTCTAAACAAAATTCTTTTAATGTCTTTATTTGTAAAACTTTTTTAATGAACAAACACTTACTTATTGCACGTTTAAGGGGTGACATTATATGTGATATGTGAAGCAGATTGCTTAAAATCTGCCTAGTAAAATTTAATTAGCCTAGCTATACTGCTTACAGATAACTATGTTAAACTCAAAGATGATTGCTGGTACATGATTTGGCATACCAGCAAGTTGAAATGGAAATTATTCCTTAAAAACACACAAGATTCTCTTTGGAACATTCTCAGTTCATGCCTAAATAACATGGATCATCAGGTTTTGCACAGGTTTTATGGAATCCTTGCCAGTTGGAGTATGTGATGTAATTAAAGCAAATGTGGATCATACCAAATTCTAAAAAATTCATGTCAATATTTAAAATCAAATTTCAGTTAAATTGTTATACTGGTAATTTAAAAAAAAAAAAATATATATATATATATATATATATATATATATATATATATATATATATATATATATATATATATATATATATATATATATATATATATATTGTAATATTCAAATGTAAAAAGCATTTTTACTAGTAGTCTCAGACTTTTGGACCCCACCATATATTCTCTTTGTACTTATTATCCATAATCTGCTGAAAATGTACATTTATTATGGTAATTTTAACACCATAATAATAAAATATAGATAACAACCAATTCTAAGTCAAGTCTGACCTTCTCCTGTACTCCAAAACTCTCCTCTGCCCTCTCTCTTCCTCCCTTACATACCAATAGATTCTCCTAATTGTACTGTGAGGAAATGGTGTGGCCCCTCAGGCCTAAATAATGATTTTCAAAACATGACTGAGTGATAACTGGGGCTTTCAGCAGACACTGTAACCTCAGCTGGTGTTTGGAGGGAGGGACTGTCAGGGACAAGCTGAGGCAGACGACCTGTCTGGAGCCTTTGGCAATTGCCCTCATTGATTGAGACAGATGCAAGGGTGTGCTGAGGGACGTTTTACAAATTGAAGCTGATATTCGGCTCATAGAAGCATAGACAGTGTGCCAGATTCACACCACTGATATCAGTTGGGGGTGCCTAATGCTACGGATGGACTGAGCTGTGTTGAATTTGACAGATTGTCTTTTTATAGGCATTTTCTGGCTGGATGGCTAGTTTCCAGTTTAAGAAAATGTATTTTTTTTACTTTCCTGCTTGCTAACTGAAAACGTAAAAGCTGTGGTTATCTTAAATTGCACTTTTCAATTTCAGTTCTAATTGTCACATTACATATTTTTTTCCATGTTCCAGGCCAGACTCAGTCACCAGTCCCCTTGAACACAACAGCTTTTTGTGAGCAATGCATAAACCCTCTGTGCTCGAGGGTTTGCTCTCACATTTACCTTAGATATAAGGATAAATTATTATCTAAAATAAAATTGACATTTTATGCAACAATGTCATATTAATACCACAATTATATAATTTTGATGTTCAATTAATAGATAATTTTTTTTTAACACTGCAATAAGGTTCCACTTGTTTACATAAGTTAATGTATTAGGTATGATTACCTAATTACCATTATCATTCACTAACAATGTACTATATATATATATATATATATATATATATATATATAATTGAATTTATTAATGTTGGTTAATATTTGTCAATAAAAATTGCTAACGTCATGTCAAATGAACATCAAAAATATGCATTTTTCTACTTTTAAGTTTGTAATGGCAGATTGTTAAATTCTACTTGTGAAAATACAATTACAGATTGTAACAAAGTTCTTTGTTTTCATGGCAAGGAAGAAGCGGGAGATCCAACGAGATCCAACTCAGAAGGGGCTTTATTTTCCAAACATTTCACAGTCTATAAATCACAATTTTCAGTGGACGCACTCAAATAAGGCTTTTCAGCACAAAACAAATATTGCACTCTGGAACACTGCTCTGTGCAGCTCTCTCTATCTCATTGGTGTCTGGCTTGCTCATAATTCCAGTACATGGTTAAAGGTCAATTTGACTTGCCATATGAACCACTGTGAGTGAGTTTCTCTCATAGCATTCATGAACATGAAACAGATCACAAGATTTTCACTGAAAAATGGCTTAAATTCCAGACTGTATCATATGCTTTCTGAAAAATATTATGCATGAGCCATATAGACTACTTTTATGAGTTTGGGGTCCTTTTTTAAGCTTTTATGTGAGGCACTATCCACTGCCATTGTATTGAAGAGACAAACAATAATATTCATCATACATTCTCCGTTTTCCAAGTCATACGGGTTTGGGACGACATGAGTGTGAATTATTTAGACTGAATCTTTATTTTTTGGTGAACTGTTCCTTTGATTATTTTTTAAAGTTTCAAGGTCTATTTTGTACCCTAGTGCTATTTTTTTTTTTTTTTTTTATTGTAGTCCTGAATTTCATAGTGAAAAGATATAGTCATTGCCACTTCAGAGAGAAGAAAGGTCCTTGTTCGAATGACTTACTCTTCACGCTGTATCAGAGCTGAGCAATTACATAAATATCATGTGTCCTTGCACAGCCGTCTGTATCTCAGTATTACTGTAACAAGCACTCGGCTGCAAGCCAACACACAGGCTGCAACTCCCAACAGGAATTTGGTCACCCTGCTTCAGTAGCTACTCGATCCGCAAGAGTAACCTGGCAACACCCATATTTTTCAGCCCTACTCAGCAACTAAGAAAGACATAAAAGCTGTGACAGGCTCTGAAAGGAGAAGCTGTCACCTGCAGATGGATCTTTTATGGGTAGAGTCCCAGCCTTTAACAGAGACATTTTTCTCTGAGCTCTTTCTTATCATCTGGTGCTTTAAAGGATCAAACTGTTCAAACTTTTACCAGACAAAAGCAAATTGATCATTTGTTGTAGAGTCTTGGGTTTGGCTTTGAAACGGTAGCAGCTTTCTTAGCCCACGCACCTGTCAAATTATTGACTGCACTGTTGTTGCCAGATGGTAGCATTACTGAAGAAATGAATTAGACACTGTAATGAGGTTTTTAACAACAGTTTTAAAAAAGGGGGTCCTGGGAAGCTCAGTGAGTATTGACGCTGACTACCTGGAGTCGCAAGTTCAAATCCAGGGTGTGCTGAGTGACTCCAGCCAGGTCTCCTAAGCAACCAAATTGGTCCGGTTGTAAGGGAGGGTACTGTAGAGTCACGTGGGGTAACCTCCTTTTGGTCGCTATAATGTGTGGTTCTCGCTCTAGGTGGGGCACGTGGTGAGTTGTGCTTGTATGCCATGGTGAATAACATGAAGACTCCACACGCGCTATGGCTCCACGGTAACACACTCAACAAGCCACGTGATAAGATATGCAGATTGACGGTCCAAGACACGGAAAGCCAACTCCGCCACTCAGTATGAAGCGAGACACTATGCCACCATGAGGACTTAGTGCGCATTGGGAATTGGGCAACCCAAATTGGAAAGAAAAGGGGAGAAAAACAAACAAACAATCAAAACAAAAACAAGAGTTTTAAAAAGCTTTTTTAAAAAGAATTAATCTGCACACTTTGTATAATGACAAGGTCCACAAATACTTTTTAGGAAGTGTTACACAGGAAAGAAAACTTTTATTTAACACACAACTACATAAAAGTACACTCTGATGTCTTCGTAGCATATACTTCCAAATGCTGAATAAGTGTGCCCCCAATTCCATTTTAGCTCTTACACCTCTTAAATACACATTTAATGCACCATATAATGCATGTAACCTACCAACTAAAAAACCTTTCCTACCTTTGTAATTTAAAACCTGAAACTAAACCTTTTTAAGCAGTTTATACCTGTTTGTTCAAATTGGCTTTAGTGGCTATTGGATGACACATTAGGATGTGTAAATCAGTGTAAAGGATTTAGAAGGGCAAGGAGGAGGCGAGAACTGGCTTGACAATATAAATAATGTTTTAATAATAAACTTAAAACAAAGGACAAACACACACATGACGGACATGTCCGTAAATGATCTCTCTCTCTCGCACCACCGTCAGCCTTCGGCCTTTATCCCTCTCGGAGGCTTGATTAGCCTGTTACGGGACCGGGTGTGTATCATGACGACCCGGCCCTGCCCTCCGCCATGCCACAATCAGCTTCAGAATAAAATGAATATTCTGTAATACAGAACAATATTCATACTGTAAATATAGAAATAGACAATACATATTGCATTTTCATGAAATGCATTTTTTTTTATCACAGTAACAACACAAAAATTATTAAATAAATAACACAATATAAGATACACTGAATTTGTTTTTACACTTAGCATATTTAGCATAAAAACATAACTAAGTCAGTGCTTGTTGAACGGCTTAGTCATAATGCAACAACACTATCCAACAACATTTTATCATGTTGATTTATTATGGCCAATGAAAGTGCAATATTTGACAAAAAATCTATTTAATATGTTTGGCCAGTATATTCTGTCATTAACAAAGAACAATGTGACATAGAAAGCAATGTTTCAACATTTTGGTTCCTAACAAACTTTACTTTTTAGCGTGCAAAACTTCAGGGTTTTGTGTGAATATAAATCAGAATATAGACCTTAGAAATTTGTAATTTTGTAATTTAAGTGGCTGTGCTGTAGTGATATCTGGAAATAAGCCATCATCTTTGTGAGCTGTGGAGTGCATATGGAAATTTAACAGAATGTGTGGTTTATGTGAGCAACTGTAAAAACTTCTTGCCCCATGATTCCCATCACCCACCCTGCTGTCTGTGTCCCAAGCGTACCACCCTCACAAAGATGCCAAATATGTATGAACAAACAACAGCAAATGCAATTGGAAATTGGAAATCATCTTTTCCATTTTGCATAATATTAGCTGCTAATACCCTAGCTGTTATAAGGAGTAGAGACTTGTTGTTTTAGACTTGTTTCCAGGATTATTGAATGATACTCAATTTTGCTAAATAGATTTCCTGTGCAATGTGCTGCCATTTCTGTATAGTTCTGTAGTGTATTAATTATCCTATTTAGATGTATTTATTTTGTGGCAGTTGGAAAATACTTCTGTTCAACTTGATAGTTTCTTAAACATGTGGGAGACCTATAGTGATTGACTTTTCAATAAGCAATCAAGGGGACTGTTGAAATCCGAACCTATTTTATTTTATCCAAGCAAACTTAAGTCAGTGATCACAATAATTTTTGTTCTATAGAAAAGAAAAGCTTTGACATTTTGATTTTCATGTTTAAATGTGTTTTTGTTCATGTTTTGATTTCATGTCTTTTATGTTAATAGTTTAGTTCCTGTTTTATAGTCATGTGTTCATGTCATATGATTTCCTGTTCCCTCATATGATCTTGTCATGTGATACTGTCATGTGTTTCCCCTGTTCATGTCTTGTTTTCATTGGTTCATTGTTTAAGTGTCTTGTTAGCAATCTTGCCTTTTCATTGGATAAAGTTTATTAGTCTTGTTATCTTGTTTACAGTTCTGTCTGTTGATTGGTTTCATGTTACCCATGTCCAGGTATTTAAGCTATCTTGTTTGCCATTGTCTCTTGTTGGTTGATTCGGCAGGTTGGCAACGGCTGGACTGAGAGTGGAGTGTGCATGGGAGGAAGCATTGCAGATTCTGGAAGTGATCCGGAAATGGAGAAAGAAGTGTTTGGAGTGGAGGTAATGATTGGAAGTAATGATTGGAATATATTGGAAAATCTGTAAAGAAATAAAAATTGGGGTCAGATTTCGGATTCTGATAGCGAAAGATGAAGTCATCCGATAAGGAGAAGGAAGGAAGAATACAAGGTAATGTTGAAAATCGCATCTGAATCTTTTTCTGCAATAAATCCGGTGAAGTTAACTAAAGCGATTAAAGATGAGATAGGGAAGATTGAAAGTGCAAAAATGTTGAGGGATGGAAAATTGCTATTATTCTCTAAAGATAATAGGCAACAGAAAATTGGGGTAGAAGATGATACTGGGTAAAAAAGTGATCTGTTCAGTTCCAAAAGATAAGAAATGGGTAAG
Source organism: Moxostoma hubbsi (assembly GCA_032164185.1). Taxonomy (NCBI): domain Eukaryota; kingdom Metazoa; phylum Chordata; class Actinopteri; order Cypriniformes; family Catostomidae; genus Moxostoma; species Moxostoma hubbsi. The sequence continues at coordinate 10,064,413 of JAVLUX010000023.1, forward strand.
AGGGGTAATATCAGGAATTGCAATTGACGTGAAAACAGAGAGGATAACAATAACATTTCTGGAGCAGAAGGAAAGGCTGTATGATGACTTATGTCAAAGATAAAGAAAGAAAGGAAGGATTGTCTTTCTGTGATGTTTCATTTTGATGAGGACAAATTGCCTGAAAAGATATATCTAGGTTACATGAGTTATGTGGTCCGACCGTATGTACCACATCTTTTAAGATGTTATAAATGTTAAGACATGGCCATGTGGCGGCAGTGTGTAGAGGTAAACAAAGATGTGCAGGATGTGGAGGGGAACACAAATATGGCAAATGTGAGCAAGGTGTAAGTCCCAAATTCTGTAACTGTGGGGGAGAGCGTAGCGCAGGGTATGGAGGATGTCAGGCGAGACAAAATGGCATGAAAGTGCAGATTGTCAGAGTGGAAGAAGGATTAATATATACTGAGGCCCAGAAGAAAGTTGAACAGACAACAAAAACTAAAGAAAATAGTGGAGTATAAGGATTGCCAAGAAAAAACTAAGGAGAATTCACTGGAGGTTGATAAAGTGTCATTCATAGCATTTATGGCGGAAGTGGTGAATTGCTCTGAACAAACCGAAAGTTGGATGGAGATAATTAAAAACGTAATTAAAGCAGCTGAAATGTATTTGGATGTAGAGGGAATTAATGTGGAGATGATAAATAAAAAAAATTTAAGGTAGTGGTAGGAAACACAAAGGCAACATGTGGTGGTTCATAATGATTTTAACAATATTGCAATGGAATGCAAGAAGCTTGATCGCTAACAGACAGGAATTTAAGAAACTTATATTAAAAATGCTTAAATTATACATGATATGGATATATTGCAGTACGTAGAGATAGGCAAGGTGGAAATGGTGGTGGAATAGCAACTTTCATAAAACAAAGTATTAGATACAGAATCATAGAGGTAAATAAGGAACAAGCGATGTGATAGTTAAAATTTGGGAAGGATCACAAAGTATTAAAAATTGTAAACCTTTACAATCCATGTGGAATACTAATAATAAGAAAATCTGGAAAAGATAGGTGAGGAAGGTAATCATAAGATGGTGTGGTGTGGTGTGGAGGTCCCCTTCTGTCACTCACTCGACGTTGTGTCGATTGTAGTGACACTTGGGGCTTCTTTTGAGATCCCCGGATATCTCTGAATATGAGAAAAGGCCAATGCCAAATTGGCGAATAGAATTTGCATGTCCCGCCCCTGGACATACAGGTATAAAAGGCGGGATCGTGCATCTGTTCAGATTCTTTCTTCAGATCCGAGCGGTTGTGTGATCAGCAAGCTGAGACATTCACTACTGTTCCACTCACCTCTAAGAGCATTGCTGTTGGATCCTATGGCACATTACCAGTAGCATTCTCCCTTCTCTGCATGCCAGTGGAGTCCACGCCCCTGCGCGCTTTGTCAGCATTTCCGAAAAGAGAAAATAGACCTCTAAAAGAGTTTATTTCCTCTAAAAGAGTAAACACAGTCTTTTTGAAGATGCCTTTCCGCCTTTGTGTAGTTCCTGGATACAGTAGATATCTCTCCGCTTTTGACGGTCATATATGCTACCTCACGTGAATGGGCTGCGATCACACTGAGGCAGAGTTTATGAATGGTTCATGTTCTAATTGCGAGAGCATGACCATGGCAACATTGTGGTCGCGGCTTTCCTTCCTTAAAGGAAACGCCACTCTAGCCGACCCCAATACCCCACAAACCCCCCCCCCCCCGCACGCGTGTGTCGCGCCTTCTTCCCACAGATTGAGGCCAACCCGGCCGGCGATGGAGGGCCGCGGACACCCTGACCGCTAGTTTGCTTCCGTCCAGGCTCGATGTGAGACCGGCTCACCCCACGGCCAGTCTGATGTCTCCTTCGGACCCCTCATGATGGATGAGAATTTTGCCGCGGCATCGGAGAGAATTGCAGAGTCTGACGCTGAGGACTCGACAATGGCAAACTCGGGTCACCCAATGAGAGCATTGGGCTGGACCGGAACTTCCCATCCCCCTGTCTGCCCTCACGGCCACACCCCCTTCAGTTCCTTTCTTCCCGGAAGTGCATGATGAGTTGACGAAGTCGTGGAGGGCACCTTTTACTGCCCGAAACCAACCTCCTCGCTCGTCCACGCTACCCTCTCACTACCCTTGATGGTGGGGCAGTCCATGGGTACATGGAGGTCCCCCAAGTGGACAAACAGTTGCGAAACGGGGCCACCTGGCAGGATCGTCCAGTACTCGCCTCCAAGCCTTGTAGGACGACATCGTCCCTGGCATCCAAAGCTTACAGTGCCTCTGGACAGGCCATTTATGCTCTGCATGCCACGACCATTCTGCAAACCCACCAGGCCAAGGCACTTAAAAAACTGTACTTGGGTTGTCCTGATCCTGATGTGCTGCAGGAAATGCGCTCAGCAACTAACCTGCCCTCTGGGCCACGAAGGTCGCAGCGTGGGCCATCGGACAGGCGATGGCCACCCTCGTGGTTCAGGGATGAAACTGTTCTATAGAAATAGCTCAGCCTATTTGGCAATGCCACTGAGGACTTCGCCCAACGTTTTTCAGCGGTGTAAAAACAGACCGAGACCATTCAACACATCACGCCTCCTCGTTACTCAAGACAACATACTCCGTCTGTTCGCCGAGGGAGTCCCCCTATGGCTGCGAAAGCTCAGTCAGCTCCACCCCAACCCGGGCCCAGCTCTCTGGCCCAGCGAAGAGCTCCCCACTGGATGCTGACGCCCCCGTCTCACGAACCCCTTTGTGGACCCCAAAATGCTCCCAGGCATTCCTGAGACGGCTTCTAGATCACTCTATCCCCCGGTGGAGAGCCGGCAGGGAAACCTTTTTCCACACCCCAACTGGGCTGTGGTACCCAAAAGAGCAGCTTCCTCACTCCGTGACTCACCTAGCCAGTGCTTACAAACACCGTTCTCACCGTGCCCCAGCATCAAACTCTTACAGGCAAAGTGGCACTATGGACATAGAATCTTCACTTCCACACACACGAATGTACAACATTCACAACCCTGGCTGGCCGGTTCTGACAAGTCCAGAGTACGCCTCACTAGGACCTCTTCCTCAGTCACTAATCTGCCCCCTGCCGAGTACATGGAGCAAGGTAAGTGCTTTGAGTCTTTTATCAGCACACATGCTTCAGAAAGCAACTTTGCCTCCCGACACAACACGGCCGGCTCCCCGCCGCTGCGAAGCCCCACCAGGTACATAAAAAGCATTTGTCCCCTTAGTGGCATCCCGCAGAAGGCCTGAAGGACGTGTACTTTCCCGTCTTGATTTTGCCACAACACCGACCCTTTCATCAGTTCGTGTTCGATGGCCGGGCATAGCAGTTCAAGGTCCTCCCCTTCGGCCTGTCCTTGTCCCTTCGTTTCTTCACAAAGGTCACAGAGGCCACCCTTGCCCCGTTAAGGGAAGTGGGCATCCGCATACTCAACTACCTCGATGACTGTCTGATCTTAGCTCATGTGATGCAGATGATGCACTGATCCGAGGCAAGTACATCTTGATCTGTTCAGACAGCATCACGACTGTAGCGTACATAAATCGCAAAGGCAGCGTGTGCTCTTGTCACATATCACACCTCGCCTGCCATCTCCTCCTTTAGAGTCAGCACTGACTGAAGTCGCTGCACGCCACTCATATCCTGGGTAGCCTCAACATGGCAGAGGATGTGCTGTCACGACAGGCTTCGCTCCGTGCCGAGTGGAGGTTCCACCCCCAGGTGGCACAGCTGATGTGGGACCATTATGGCATAGCACAGGTAGACCTGTTCGCTTCTGAAGATAAATTCCATTGCCCGCTCTGGTACTCCCTCAAGTCAGAGGCTCCTCTCGGGACAGATGTGCTGGCACACAGCTGGCCCAGGGGGCTGCGCAAGTATGCATTTTTCCCCCAGTGAGCCTACTTGCACATGTGCTGTGCAAGGTCATCGAGGACGAGGAACAAGTAACTCTGGTGGCCCCTTACTGGCCCACTCTGACTTGGCTCTTGGACCTCATGCTCCTCATGACAGCCCCTCCCTGGCAAATTCCCCTGAGGAAAGACCTTCTTTCTGAGTGAAGGAGCACCCTCTGGCATCCGTGCCCAGACCTCTGGAACCTCCACGTCTGGCCCCTGAACGGGAGACAGAAGATCTAAGTGGTCTACCACCAGCTGTCATAGACACGATCAACCAAGCCAGAGCTCCCTCTACCAGGCAGCTTTACGCTCTGAAGTAGCGTTTGTTTGCAAATTGGTGTTCCTCCCAATCTGAAGACCTGCAGAGGTAAGCAGTCGCATCAGTGCTCTCATTCCCGCAGGATGCGCCTTAAAGGTGTATGCAGCCACTATAGCGGCCCACCATGACGCAGTGGATGGTAAGTCCCTAGGCAAGCATGACTTGATTATCAGATCTCTAAGATGTGCCCAGAGGTTGAATCCTCCCAGGCCATGCCTGTTCCCCTCATGGGATCTCTCTGTGGTCCTTGCGGCCCTTCAGAGTGCCCCTTTTGATCTGTTAGAGTCAGTCGAGCTGAGTTCCCTCTCCCAGAAGACGGCCCCCCTGATTGCGCTCGCTTCCATCAAGAGGGTTGGAGACCTGCAAGCATTTTCTGTCAGCAAGACTTGTCTGGATTTTGGTCCGGCAGATGTTCATGTCATCCTAAGACCTTGATCGGGCTATGTGCCCAAGGTTCCTATAACCCCCTTTCAGAGACCAGGTAGTGAACTTGCAAGGGCTGCCCTGGGAGGAGGCAGACCCAGCCTTATCGTTGCTGTGTCCGGTACGTGCTTTGCGTACTTATTTGGAGCAGCTCTTTGTTTGCTTTGGCGGACAACGGAAAGGGAACGCTGTCTCCAAACAGAGTCTTGCCCACTGGGTAGTCGACGCCATCACATTGGCCTACTGAACCCAGGCTATCCCCGCCCCCTTGTGGGATCGAGCACACTCTACAAGGAGTGTGGCATCCTCGTGGGCACTGGCCAACGGTACCTCTCTAGCAGACATCTGTAGAGCAGCGGGCTGGGAGACACCCAATACCTTTGAGATTCTACAATCGTCAGGTTGAGTTTGTTTTCGACAACTAACCGGGTATACCACTTGCGCTAGTGCCTTTCCCCTCCACTGAGGTGATCACATGTGCTTTACATGACCATTACTACCAGGTGTCCAACACGAAGCAGGAATGAGCTGTTCCAGCTGGTTCTGGTGACCTCAGTATAGGAGTCCCGAGGTTGAGACAGGGAAACAAATACAATAATGTAAGCATAGATGCCATTCGATTTATTGATCATGATCAATTACCCTCAGTCTGGCACAATACCTTGACTTTGCTCTGCAGCTGAGTGGTACATCTTTCACTGTAGGAGAGACTGATAAGGAACTATGCACTCCTACAGTGACTGCCATGTCAGAGCCGTCCACCATCATGGCCGCTGAGCCTGAGTTCCTCGTCATAGCCTCTGAGCCAGGGTTCCCTGTTATGGCCACTGAGCCAGGGTTCCCCCGTTATGGCCGTCAAGCCAGGGACCCATATCATGGCCGCGGAGCCAGGGTCCCACGTCATGGACGCAGAGCCAGGGTTCCATGTTATGGCTGCCGAGCCATAGTGCCACATCATGGTTGCAGAGCTTGTGCCACATTCTGCCCCGGATTCTGAGTCTGCTCCATGCTATGTCACAACCACGCCTGAGTCTGCTCCATTCCATGTCTCAGGCCCGCCTCTGCTCCACAGTCCAGGCACGCCTGCCACGATCAGCCAGCCAGCACCCACACCTGCAACAAGCCAGCGCCCTCAGCTGCCATGGCCCATGAGCAAGTGCCCACACCTGCCAAGGCCAACGAGACAATGTCCATGCCTGCCATGGCCAACAAACCAGCGTTGCAATCCTCGTCCGTCCCAGAGCTAGCTCTCACTGGGCTATCAGACCTGGAGTTGGTTCCATTGGATAAAGTTTATATCACTCTTCATGTAAATAACCTGCACTTGGGTTCTCTCACTTCATTGTCTTCATCTGTTCCTGTCTTCAAATAAATCAAGCTTATTTGGAATAACATGGGTGTAGAATTTTTAGTTTTAAGCATGATCTGGGGATAACCATGTGACACAATTATCAAAGATACAAATCTATTTTTTCTGGAAGTGACATTCAAAATCCACTAGGCTCAAAATCTGTCCCTTGAACACTGCCTTTTGTACCTGCTCTTCAAAATGCAAATATCTTTGGATGATACTTAATTAAGTTTAATAGCATCATTTGTACAGCATGACCAGTGCCTCACTTGTTCTAATAATTATATTATATTTCTTTTACCCCTCATAAATATGAGTGTGTCCATGCAAGTTGTAAATAGACATTTCCCTTTTGCCTTTTCAAAAGTGAGTTGTTTTTAGCTGCATGCCCTTTCCATCTCTCAGCTGTAAAGGGCTTCGTGCCTCAGAGAGCAGAATTGGGCCATGCCATAACAATGCTTTAATTTACAAGATTTGTGTACTTGCCATGCCTAGAGAGACAACCTATGCATCTTCACCTCCCTGTTTGGTATAGACAACACTGGTGGCATGAGGTTTGCATTCTCATTCAGTGCAGAAGTGAGTGAAGATCCCTCTAGCACCAATCAATGCGGTACAGGAATCTGATAAACATGCGTGTCTCGCAGAAAGACCCCGGTCTGGCACGTTACATTAAATAATGAGAGGGCTCATTATTTCCAGAGGGAAATTAGGCGGCTCTTTGATGGATGGCATATTTCAATATCTAAGTGAATTATTGTGCAGCTGGAACATAAAACAGTCATTTGACTCCATAGGTCGGAGGCAGAGAATCAATCAACTTTTCCTTCACACAAAATTAAGAACCTCAGGTGCTCTTGCATTTTTCTCAAAGTGTCAAATAAAATGAGAGCCGCAATAGCATTTACCTGGAAGGAAATCTCACCATTGATAACTAAGTAAATGAGATGTCTGGTAAAATGTTTGTCAAGATTGGAAAAAAGAGACATGTTTTTCTACGACAAAAGTGTCTTTGGAATCTCTTATAGAGCTAGACTGTGCAGAAAATAACTGTAACAAAACCTTGGCAAAAGTTCAGAAGTTTTATTCATCACACACTTGGACTTTTAGACATTTCCTATTATATAAGCCAGCTCTATCATAAATCGATGAATTAAATATTACAACATATGGGTTGTCACTCATCATGCCAGTCTATAATTACATGGGATTTAATATACATTCATGCATTATCAAGAAATAAGAATAGCCTGTTAATTGGATTTCCTTAATTAATTGCATATATGGGTAAAAACATGTAAAAAGCATATCAGAGAGAAAGTGTATTCCATATAAATTTACTATATTGGAAAGGCTTGGTTTGTTTGTTGGCCTAATTTAATATGACTTGACAAAAAGTCACCTTATTTTTATTTTCAAACTAGTGATTCAATCTTTGTTAACCAATAAAATATGTTGTCACTGCTAAAAATCACAGGTACTATCAGTAGTTACATGTATGTTGTTATCTTAAGGCTCTATTCCCTAATTTGATCCTTAAAAAAATACTTTTGTTGGTGTAACCTAATGTATTCAGGTTGATAAGTTATATTAAATATTATTAGAAATCAAGCTTGTAATGTATATGTTACCACATGAAGCACATTTTAGGTTCTCCGAATAATCCATAATAGCATTCATTTTAATTTGACTGTTATTACAATCACTGGTGTAATTATTTGATATTTAGGTATGTGCTTCTTTCCGAATTCAATAAGGTTATGAAGTTAAGTTGAAGGATGTAAGGCACAAGTCAAGAAAAATGTGGACTTGCTTGAAAAGTTCATTAATGTGTTGACTACATGGATGTTATTAATCATATATATATATATATGTGTGTATATATGTATGTTGTTTCATTTCTGTTTTTTTCTACGTGCTCTAACAGTATGTTTATATCATGAAAGCAATCTGACATAATGCAATCTTGGGTCCATGTGATGTCAAAACGTTCACTTCTAGTCCTTTTGGCAGTGGTTCTATACTCTCAGTATAAAGAATCAATCTTGATCAATATTAATTATATGATTTCACCTCCTATATTGCAGGGTATAAGAAGTAGCTCTTTTGCAGTCTGTATGAGCTCAAAGTGAGAGCTATGTTGCTATTGTTTGATAGCCTGCTTGAAGGTACCTCGAAGCATCATTACATTTCAATTTGGTAAAGAGTGACATACAATTTGTAAGGGACAGACTCTAGGGAAATTAACTCTGAGATGACAGTTCACAAGACCAAGAGTTCTTAAAACAAAAGCCAATTTTGCAGCCCTGTAGTATAATTATATGCCACCAGATTTGATGGAGGAAGATATTTGCACTTCATTTCCTGAGAACATATGTCCGGGGTGGAATTTTCATGAATTATAATATCAGATTTTTAAATAAATTAATATAAATGTGTGTGTGTGTGTGTGTGTGTGTGTGTGTGTATGTATGTATGTGTATATATATATATATATATATATATATATATATATATATATATATATATATATATATATATACACACACACACACACTCTGTAACAACTGCCATGAGTAATCACAGGAGAGATGGATCCAAGTGCAAGCTGAAGTTTTTTGAAGTGCTGATGGGGGTGAACAAAAGTAAACAGTGCAAAACTCAAATGTAATCCAGGTGCAAAGCAAAAAACTTCAATCCAAACGGTTAAATCCAGAATAAAGGCAAAATTCTAAAACAAGAGATAATCCAAATACAGACTGGGTAAATAGTATAAAATGGAACAGATAATCAAACCGACCAATGACAAAGCAGAACTACAATGGACTGCAAACCCCATAACAGAATACAAACAGGAAACAGGAACGAGGAACAAAAAAACAGGGATGACAACACATTACATTGATACACAAAACAAATACAGAACAGTAACTGAATATAACAGACATAAACAGTCCAAACCTGACAACCTTCACCAGTCATCCAGAAAAAGTGACATAGCCCCCTCCCTAAGGAGTGACTCCTGAAGCTCCTTAAGACAAACACAAAATCCATATTGGGGGGAAGAAAGATAGTCCACATCAGGACTGGCAAATCAGACAGTCAGGCACAGGAGGGGCAAAAGTCCATGTGTGAAGATAACTAACAGTCCAGGGTGGAGCCAGTGGAAGAGCAGGGAACCAGGACAGAGATCAAGAAACCAGAACGGAGCTGGCGGACAGACATGATGCCAGAGTTGATCAGGCAGATGGCCAGAGGACCAAGGAGACCAGAGCAGTACAGGCAAATGGCTGGGAGACCAAGGCAAATCAGGTGGACCGCCAGAAGACCAAGAAGACCAGACCAGATCAGGCAGATGGCCAGGAAACCAAGGCAGATTAGGCGGGACATCAGGAGGCATGAGTCACAGGCGGGTGGAGACATGGAAGGCTCAGATGGCGGAGCCGTGGAAGATTCGGGGGGTGGAGTTGTGGAAGACTCCAAGGGTGGAGCCATGTAAGACTTGAGGGTCAGAACCACTGGACAGTCTTGATGGCCACTGGACAGGTATCATATTGGACATGGGTGGCTGCTGGACACAGGCTTAATGAATACAAAGTACGGAACAGGCTCTGGGAACCGGACAAGCTCTGGGAACTGGATGGACTCTGAGAAATTGGCAGCCACGGGGAGCTGAACAGGCTCGTCGACAGCCTCAGGAAGCTGAACAGGCTCGTTGACAGCCTCAGGGAACTGAACAGGCTCATCGACAGCCTTGGGGAACTCAATAGACTCATTGATGGCAACCATGGTCAGGAGCGCTTTTAGCGACAGGGGAATGACTTCCATGGTCATGAAAAAAGGCATTGACAGGGGAGAGGCCTCCTTAGCCATGAGCACTGGCATTAACAGGGTAGTGGCCTCCGTGGCTGTGAGCAAAGTCAGCGACTGGGGAGAAGGAGCCCTTCTCCTCCTCTTCCTCTTCCAGATGTCCGTGAATGCTGCTATGGGAATGGCCTCTGTGGCTGAGGATGCTGTGGTGGTCGAAGCTTCAGGCGCTGGCTTTGCTTTGTGATGGTCGAAGCTTCAGGCACTGGCTCTGGGGCGGTCGAGGCTACAGGCACTGGCTCTGGGGCAGTCGAGGCTACAGGTGCTGGCTTTGGGGTGGTCGAGGCTACAGATGCTGGATCTGGGTCAATTGAGGCTACAAGCGTAGGCTCAGGAGTGATCAGGCTACAGATCCTGGCTTTGGGATGGACGAGGCTTCAGGAACTAGCTCGCTGATCGTGGCAGGTGTGGATGCTAGCTCGTGAACTGTGGCATGTGTGGGCGCTAGTTCTTGGACCGTGGTATACATGGAAACTGGCCTGTGGACCATGGCAGGCATGAGAGCTGGCTTGGGTGCTGACATCCACAGGGGATCGAACTCATTTGTCGATAACGCTGGCAGCAATTGAGACGTGTAGCTGTGGTCAGGTAGAGGCTAGAAGCACTGGCTCTGGGGTGGTCAAGGCTACAAGTGCTGGCTCTGGGGCTGTCGAGGATACAGGCACTGGCTCTGGGATTGATGAGGCTTCAGGAACTAGCTCGCTGACCATGGCAGGTGTTGGCGCTAGCTAGTGGACCGTGGCATGCGTGGAAACTGGCCTATGGTCCGTAGCAGGCATGAGCTCTGGCTTGTGAACTGGCTCGGGTGCTGACATCCGCAGGGGATTGACCTCCTTTGTCGATAACACTAGCAGCAATTGAGAGGTGTGGTTGGTCACGGTGGAGTTTCCATCATAACCCACTGAGAAGGAGAAGAGTGAGAGCCTTCGTACGTAGTTGATAAACTCTATTAATGAGAGCTTGCACTGTCCTCCTGGCAGACAAGATTTTAACGTTTTGTTTAGCCCAAAACAATACAATTCCTTGACCACCCTGTCACCTCAAGGCAATTCACCAGTTCACAAAAGGTAAGGGTGTACTCCTCGATCGAGTTCCTTGACGAAGTGAAAATAAATCTTCATCCGCTAAATCCATATTGGGGTCAGTTGTTCTGTAACGATTGCCAGAAATAATCACAGGAGGAATGGATCCAAGTGCAAGCTGAAGTTTATTGAAGTGCAGACAGGGTGAACAAAGGTAAACAGTGCAAAACTCACATATAATCCAGGTGCAAAACACAAAATGTCAATCCAAATGAGTAAATCCAGAATACAGGCAAAATCCAAACAAGAGATAATCCAAATACAGAACAGGTAAATCCAGATCAGAGCAGGAACAAATGGGAACAGACAGGAGCAAACCGTTACATTGTACAATGCACACAAAGCCATGAACACAAACATTAATTAACAACCGACAAGCAGAACTAAAAACAGGACACTTAAATACAAAACAGGATAACACACTGTGAAGAGATTAATGGAAAGGAGGAGGCGAGAACCGTCTTGACAATATAAATAATATTTGAATAAGAAACTTAAACAAAAAGACACAAAGGTGTTGGACAGCTGCCCGTAAATCTCTCTCTCTCACACTGCAGCTTCCAATCAGCCTTTATCCCTCTCTGAGGCTTGATTAGCCTGATTAGGGGCCAGGTGTGCAGCATCACAACCCGGCCCCGCCCTGTCACACACACAAACCAGAAACACCTGGAACAGATAATAAAACAGACCAATGATAAAACTACACTGTATGTATGTCACTGTGACATGGGGACGTGGTCAGGTGATGAGCCTTACCGCTCTCTCCCTCCCGCAGATCGACACATGACCACATGACCACATCCCCACGCCACAGTCACATATTCCGGATGACCGCTAGAGGTCGTCATCCCTGTTTTCTGTTCCTTGTTCCTGTTTCCTGTTTGTATTTCATACAAAAAAACAAAAAAAAAAAAAAAAAAAAAAAGGGATGTGTGTGTGTGTGTGTGTGTGTGTGTGTGTTTGCAGATCCGTGGCATTTTAGCTGTCAGTTCGTCCAGATACTCAGGTGACATTTCACCCTACGCTTCCTTTAGCTCTTGCTATAGATGTGGCTGTCTTGTCGGGCACTTCTCACGCACCTTATTGATTACAAAAAACATCAATAGGGTTAAGATCCATAACATTCTTTTACAATTATATGTTGTCCAATGTCTGTGTTTATTTGCCCACTTTAACCTTTTGTTTTTCTATTTCAAAAGTGGCTTTTTCTTTGCAATTCTTCCCATAAGGCCTGCTAAGTCTTCTCTCTACTCTTTTACATTAAACTGGTGTTGAGCAGGTAGAATTCAATGAAGCTGTCAGCTGAGGACATGTGAGGCATCTGTTTCTCAAACTAGAGACTCTGATGTCCTCTTGTTTAGTTGTACATCTGGCCTTCCACATCTCTTTCTGTCCTTGTTAGAGCCAGTCATCCTTTGGCTTTGAAGACTGTAGTGTACACCTTTGTATGAAATCTTCAGTTTATTGGCAATTTTAAGCATTGTCTAGCCTTCATTCCTCAAAACAATGATTGACTGATGCGTTTCTAGAGAAAGCTGTTTCTTTTGTGCCATTTTTGACCTAATATTGACCTTAAGACATGCCAGCCTTTTGCATAATGTGGCAACTCAAAAACCCAAAGACAATGTTAAGCTTCATTTAATGAACCAAATAGCTTTCAAATGTGTTTGATATAATGGCAAGTGATTTACTAGTACCAAATTAGCAATTTAGCATGAACTCAAGGATAAGGTGTTGACGTGATGGCTGCTGGAAATGGGGCCTGTCTAGATTTGACCAAAAATTAAATTTTTCAAATAGCGATGGTGCTGTTTTTTACATCAGTAATGTCCTGACTATACTTACGATCAGTTGAATGCCTCTTTGGTGAATTACCAATTTCCTTCCAAATCTGCAAAATCTGTACAATTTAGAGCATTTATTTGCAGAAACAGTTTAAACAACACAATACTATTGTTTTAACTTCAATATTTTTTGGAATAACCCTGATTTTCAATCACAGCTTTCATGCATCTCGGCACGTTCTCTACCAGTTTTTCACATTGCTGTTGGGTGATTTTATGCCATTCCTGGCACAAAAATTCAAGCAGTTCGGCTTTGTTTGATGGCTTTTGTCCATCCATCTTCCTCTTGATCACATTCCAGATGTTTTCAATGAGGTTTAGGTCTGGAGATTGGGCTGGCCATGACAGGTTCTTGATCCGGTGGTCCTCCATCCACACTTTGATTAAACTGGCAGTGTGGCATTGTCCTTCTGGAAAAAACAAACCTCAGAGTTGGGGAACATTATCAGAGTAGAGCATGGCTTGTAACCTTGTACGTGGCTTGATTCATGTGTCCTTCACAATGACGAATCTGCCCGATTCCAGCCTTGCTGGAGCACCCCCAGATCATCACCTGGTCATCTAATAATTAGACAGAGACCTGAAGAGCCCTACAAGCCACAGTGTCTTGCATCCACTGTGAAATTTGGTGGAGGATCGGTGATGATCTGGGGGTGCTTCTGCAATATTTGGGAGAAATGTTGTAAGTACTTTATAGAATAAAACAAAAATGTAAATTTTTCTCAAACACATACCTATAAATAGTAAATCCAGAGAAACTGATAATTTTGCAGTGGTCTCTTAATTTTTTCCAGAGCTGTGTGTATGTATATACACACTACCAGACTGAAATGTTTCTCATGATCTTAAAAATCTTTTGATCTGAAGGTGCATGCTTAAATATTTGAAATGAGTTTTGTAGACAAAAATATAATTGTGCCACCATATTCATTTATTTCATTCTAAAAATCAAATGTAATAAAAAAAAATAAAAAAAAAGTTTTTGAAATTGATGACTTGGACCAAACAATAAAGAAAAGCAGCCAATAAGTGCCCAACATAGATGGGAACTCCAATACTGTTTATAAATCATCCCAGGGTGATCCCTCAAGAAGTTGGTTGAGAAAATGTCAAGAATACATTTTTGCAAATTCTAGGCAAAGGGTGACTACTATGAAGATGCTAAAAAATAACACAGTTTTTAATTATTTTGTTGTTAAAAGTCACTGCAAAAGGGGCCAGTGAAAGAAGTCGGAGAGGATTCAATATTTGGATTTGGTATGATTGTTTTGCTAGTTTTATTTAACATTGCACTTGACTCAACCCATTAGCACTTTGCACGCAAAATGTATCCAAATCCATTTGCACCTAGACTTAGCGCGTGCCAAATCTTCAGGACCAAATTTTCAGGACTATGCCCATTGACTTTGCGCTTATGACTCAGTGCTGTGCTCAGTGCTAACGCTCTTAAAATGGGCCCCAATATATAAAATACAGATAAATAACTCTTAAGAGAGGGAGACCATATCTTAAAAGAAGCAGTTTCTCTCAAGTGTTGAATCGTTGGAGTGAATAGACTTTAATCCCACATTGCTAACTGCTTCAGCATGTGAATTCAAATGCTACTACAACATTTTGATTTATTATGTGAATCATATCTCGGAGCAATCACATAAGAACTGCAATTAAGTTAACAATGTGTAGTTAAATGCTTTTACCTCTCAAAGCTAAGGTTACAAAACAAACAAAAAAAAAACTTTGATTTGTGTTGGGAGATAAAAAGAAATTAGGTAGAAGAAAGGTGTGACCATAACATCAATGTAACAAGTGTCACTAAAACCTGCTGATTGCACATCCCCTTCATTTCCTTTTTGGTTTCACTAGCAACATAGATTTTGCTCATTGTGTTTAATTTCCTGTGCAATCTCCAGGGGTAAATCTTTCAGGGGTAAATCTTGGGCAAACAAACCATAATATACCGTATATACTGTGTGTGTGTGTGTGTGTGTGTGTGTGTGTGTGTGTGTGTGTATATATATATATATATATATATATATATATATATATATATATATATATATATATATATATATATATATATATTACATTACATTTATTTTACTTCATTTCATTTTTATCATAATTTACTCACCTTCAAACCCATATGATTTTCTTTCTTCTGTAGAACACAAAAGGAGATATTAGGGACGACGTTTAGAAATGGATTTTCCCATTCACCGTGAACTTTAATTGTATGGACAAACAGAGAACAATCAACATTATTCAATATTTTTCCTCTTGTATAGATTGGAAAATAGAAGATCATATGGGTTTGGAAAAATCATTAGTGGGTGAAAAAATGACTATAGATAGTTTCTCTCTTTTCTGTTACCGGTACCTGAGTGAATTTCATTAAAATAACAAATAACATGTAAATAACATGTCCAGGTCATACTTCACCTCAAAATTGTGTGGTACATGTGCTTAAAGGGATAGAACACAGTAAAACAAATAATAAAACAAAGAATTCGGTATCAGACATTTGGCTCATTGGTCGCTTCCACCTGAAAGAGCCCCTCCCTGGTTTTGTATAGAACAGGAAGTTCTTGCCCCTATTTTGCCATTGCAAAGCCTTTCTATTAAACTAATCAGAGAAGTTAAGAAACACCCCGTTATTTCGCATTTGCACTCGGTATGGACAAAAGTGTCCAGTGTGTTTAATTCTGACATTTATTTAAATGTTGCCTCAAGCATATGGCTGAACCCTAAATTATGTAGTCATTAGTCCCCTTTCTGCTGTTCAGAGTGGATTGTGAGTGGGGTTACTACACTTGTGACCTTTATGAGAGTGGAGTGTTGATCTTTTGAGATTTTGGTTCAACATTTTGGATTTCTCAGATCTCAGTTTTATAGGTATTTACAGCTGCTTCAGAGTTGTTTGTATGATGTTGTTTGTGTGACATTTTGGGCACTCAAATTTTACTTTGCTCTAGACTTTGTATTTTGGGCATTGAAACGGTCATAATTTTGGGGGATAAGCATATAAATAATTGGGTTCTGACCAGTGTCATGATTGGCAGATAAATTATTTTAAGGGGTTTGAAGTCAGATGGAGCGCCAGCATTTCCTGAGTGGTGTGCGGAGATGGATTGGGTGGCAGCATTCGAGGAGGTGGCAAATAGAAGAAGCCTGGGGTTTAAGGACTTGTTTGTCTGGAAATGGGGTAATCATTTAGAATTTTGGGGGGACTTTCTGGGAAGGGATGGGGAGGGAGAAGTCTAGTTTAATTATGTATTATTATAATATATTCAATTATTATTATTTTGTGTGTGTGTGTGTGTGTGTGTGTGTGTGTGTGTGTGTGTGTGTGTGTGTGTGTGTGTGTGTGTGTGTGTGTGTGTGTGTGTGTGTGTGTGTGTATTATTATATGCGACCACAGGGATGTTTGTTGGGGGTTAGTGTGGGGTTGGTGATTGGGGAGGGATATTAGTGGGGCTTAAATGCTAAATGTTGATTTAATGTGTATGTGTAGTGTTTTTCTCTGTGTACTTTTGAATAAGTAAAACATGTTAATTACAAGAGCCAAATGAGGCAAGGAACATTAAATCTGTTTCTATATCTTAGCTTTCACATTGAGTTGAAGCATACATCTGTGAGGGTCCAATAAAGTTCTTTGTTTTTCACTCTTGGTTTAACCAGGTTCATCACTGTCAGTGGTAGATGACTCATCCTATCTATTTTGTTCAGACACTTTCCTTTTCTATACACGGCAATAATTTCCCTCAAAATCAAACACAGCTGTACAAAGCAGAGATAAGACAAGCAGCTACAAAGAGTTGCACAGGCAAATGTTCCAAATGAAACAAAGCCTTAACTACTCTTTATCCTGTGGGTATGTGTTAGCTAAAGATTATTCTAAAAACATTGTGTGGCAGCAGTTTAACTAGATTCGAAAACTGGATTCAGCAGCATTGAAACAATCTGTCATCCATTGGTCATTGTTAAAGGTTAAGGTTAAAATGTCCTTTTAATTGTTCAGATTACTTTAAAGTGGCACTTTGGCATTCGTAGACTGTGCAGCCATAATTCAGGGCACATAGCAGAAGCTGATTGCAGTGCATTAGTTTGTATCCTAATTTCTCAAAGCCATAGTGAGACACAACAACAAACCTGAACTCACACCCAAACAGATCCCAGAGGGCCGATTGCTACCATATACAACACCAATTTACTGCTTAATGTCTCCCGGCACAAGCAAGGAGCTCCTGAGAGTAGCAAACTGCATTACCCAAATAAGGTGGTTCTGAGTAATCCACTTTAAATCTATTTGCAGACTAACCATATTGGAATTCATAATAGCAAAACTGTCACTGTCAAGCCCAAGATACATAATAAACAAACAACTAGCCAGAAAAATAAGATCCACTGAAATGTTAGATGTAAACACATCTAAAAAAACACGAGAATGGATATATTTATTTATTTATTTTTTTTATTTCTGAGGCTCAGTTACACTAAGCCAACCTAACACTGTTCATCCATTTTCGTATTGTATAATGCATTCTGTTTTTGAAGAATGAAACAAAATTTAAACGGTACAATACAGAAAGTAAAAAATAAGGCAGATGTAATAATATTTTATGTAAGCTACAATCTGAAATGGAAAATAAAATCCATCCTCTAATTGTTCCAAATGTCTGGCCATCTGCAGCTCAATATGAAAGAAACTCAAGATTTATAGGCTATAAGAAAATATACTGTATTTGTATAATGAATCAATTTTGAAATCAAAATTTTCCTGGGAAATTGCACACAGAATTTGCAAATATGAGGAACTGACACTACTGTTAAACATATTTTTCTTTTGACAGGCTGCATATGCATTTTAAATTATCACACAGCTGAGCTCAGATGTAGCTGCTATTTCAACTAAAAGCACCCAAAAGCACAGTGCCACATTTATATCTGAGAAAACACTGTTATTCCTTTCACTCTTAACATAAATATTTTCTTTGAAAATTCACGAAAGGTCAGCTTGGTATTAAAATTGTTCATATGTTGCTTAGAACCACATACAACCAAAAACATGAGTGGGATCTACCCTGTTTTGCACAGAATATGTTTGCACATATGCATATGCTCTAAGCCCAAAAGAAAGGAAAATCATATACAGTATGAGATCTGTATCTCAATTGCTTCTCCCAGATAGCAAAGGGATTAAATGGAGAGACAATCACAACTTTTGCTTAAGTCTACTGAACGTGAACAGAAAAAAAGGAATACTTTGAATGCACTGTATGTCACTTCAACTAAAGGCATCTACCATTATGTACAATGATCACATAGGAAATTGGCATGTTGCTGCCAAATGTTCCTATACCCTGAAATCAACCCTATTAAGCTGAATTACTGACAAGCGGCTTCCCCCATAAGAGTTTTTTGCTTAAGCGTGATCACATTTCCCTCTAGCACACTGTACCAACTCTGAGATATAGGTTCTAGTCCCATAACCAGCAAGTAATTAGATTCACATAAACAATGTTGGAGTCAATTTGGAGGTTGCATTTTCACTAACATTAAAAAACTAAAATGTTTAATCCACATATTTTTCACTCTGTGGACATTTCATCCGAAAACCTGATTTCAGGAGCAAAACTTTGCTCGACCTACTGTTGCTAATTGACAATGTAATAAATCTGTAATGTAAATGCAAGCACCCAGTTTGATTAAATGTATCTCCTATAAAGTTTCAGATGAGATCCTGACAATGTCTCAAACTGTGCCCAGATTTGCCTTGATTTTCCAGGATACCAAAGTCCGCAAACAAATGTCAGAGATCTCAATATGAATGCAAACGTTAATCATCAAATTATTCCATGTCCAAATTATCTGAGCTATGCTGTCACCATTTATTTTATTGTTCAATATTATTGCTTTGTCAACAATTTTAATTGTTCTGTTTATTTGTATTGCTTCTAAGGAATTTTAGAAGAAATATCTGTAACAATTCAAAGATTTAGAATTTCGGGTTACTGACCGAAAGGTTGGGGGTTCAAGCCCCAGCACCGTCAAGATACCACTGTTGGGCCCTTGAGCAAGGCCCTTGACCATATCTGCCTCAGGGGTGCTGTTTCATGGCTGACCCTGTGCTCTGACCCCAGCTTAGTTGGGATATGCGAAAAAACTTCATTTCATTGGCTCTGTACCTGTACTCTGTACAATGACAATAAAGTTGAATCTTAATCTTAAGTGAGGTTAACAAGAACTTACATTTGAACCATATTTTCACAGCATCTTGGTTAATGTTAATTCCAACATATACAGTACTAAGGCCGGGCGTTCACTATGCAAGTTCTGACACTCAGGAGGTCGTGAACCCCTGCTCACATTACAAGTCAGTTTATCTGAATTTTGTACAGGTGCAATCATACACGACACGAATTTTCACGCTCTTTATCATTATTAGACATAAGCCAGATGTTTACTCTCAGAGCAGGTGGATTATCACTCAGATTGACTTTTTATTGGACCTGGGACAAACAGAACCAAAGGCTGGTAAATTAAATTGGCCCAATGTTGCTCAGTCATCAGCAGCGAGAGATTTGTGGCTCTGCTCTCATACCAAATACCAGTGTCACATGATCCTTCAGAAATCATTCTAATATGCTGGTTTTCTGCTCAAGAAACATTTATTATTATTATCAATGTTGAAAACAGTTGTGTACTAGGATTCTTTGATGAATAGCATAAATGGCAGCATTTATCTGAAAAAGAAATCTTTTGTAACACTATACACTACCATTCAAACGTTTGGGGTCAGTACATTTTTTTTAATTTTATTTTTTGGAAAGAAATTAATAATTTTATTCAGCATGTATGCATTTTATTGATCAAAAGTAACAGTATTGACATTTAGAATGTTACAAAAGCTTTCTATTTCAGTTCAAAATAGTTGTGGGGATATTGAATGTGATCCAGCACCTAAATCAACAACATGAAATTAACAGGATTCCAAGTTCACTTACTTGTACATGATTTATTATCTCTTATTCCAATCCCATGCATTTTAAATTTGTACATGATCTGTTATATCTTTGCATTCCATTATTAATTAAATTCTTATTTTTGCTCATTAGAAAAATGCTTATCTTGTATTTATTTATATAATTCAGTGTCACCTATCTGCAGTCCAAAGCACAACCAAAGCACAGGCTAGCAATAAGTACATGGCTATAACTAATTGTAAATCATCCAAAATAAATGCAATGATCACTAGATTTTATACAGGTGTTACTATAATTATTTTTTAAATGGTGAACAGCAACCAAATATTGATAATGTGGAAGTTACTGCCTTTTGCCTTGGCGTGACTTCTCACTTTATTCAGACAATACAAAGGCAGTAACTTCAAAATAATGGTCAAAAGTCAAGTTTGAGCGTAAGATTTTTTTATGTAGATACATTTAATTATTAAAACATCTAATTGCCAGATTTCCAGTGTCCTACCTATAATACATTTCGCTGGACAACTAAAGTTTTTTTCTCAGTTCCACACTCTAGTGAGTTAAGGTCATTTGCCTTTTATTTGTTTAGTTTTTTTATATTAGATAAAGAAGCCAATGTTTCAAATATATAATTATGGTTGTTTGTTGCTAAATTTATTCCATTAATATCTGGGGTGAAATCTGTAAAATCATCCAGCATTTTTAATATAATAGAATTGGTCATGTTTTCTTTGAATATATCAAGGTTGGATTGGTTCCATTTGAGTTTGGTTTTCAAAGGAAACAGTTTTTCATATACAGTTGGAGGATTGTTGGTCTTTTCACATGGTTGTTTCAAGTAAAGCTCTGTTTAACAATGGTCAGAAATGGGGAGTCTAGGTTTGACTGAAAAAGCACTAACAAAGTTTGGATCAATATCTGTTATTAAATAATCAACCACATCTGGAGCAATACGTGAATCTACCAAGATGGTCTCCCCTGGTTCTTCCATTAATGCTGTACAGTCCCAAATCTTTACAGAGCTTTAACATTTGCTTCCCATTTGTGTTCACTAAACTATCACAACTGTTTGTTGGTGTGATAATTGATGGGGATTGAAACATGGTGTCTCTGAGTATGTGACAGTTATTGACAATATTTACATAATCAATTTCCCTCCCAGTCGTTGCATTTAAATCTCCACATATGAGGATATTTCCTCTGGACTGGAAGTGTAAGATATCAGTCTATAACTTTAGAAAGTATTCTTCTAAGTAATAGGGAGAGTCATGAGGTTGGGTATAAACAGCATAGAGGTAAAGTTTACTCTGTGGTAGGACTGATGTTATTTCTAGCCAAATAAATAAATTTTCAGATTTTACTATTTTAATCAAGTGGTTTAGATTGTCTTTATGCCATATACGTATTCCACCTAAATCACAGCCACATTTTATTTGATATTTTTTTAATGAGGTAACAACAATTTCTCTGTATCCTTTTGTACAATGTTAAGTCTCATTACTGTGACACAAAGTCTCATGAAAGATAGAGAGATCAATGTCTGTTAAACTACTTGGTACATAGTGGTCTACAGTCTTGTTACTGAAAGTAGAAGAGTGCAGACCATGTATATTCCAACAACTGATTAAAGTTATTTCATGGATAAGTTGTCTATAATGTGTATGTGTGTATGTATGTGTGTATGTGTGTATGTGTGTATGTATGTACGTGTGTGTGTGTGTGTGTGTGTGTGTGTGTGTGTGTGTATATATATATATATATATATATATATATATATATATATATATATATATATATATATATATATATATATATATATATATATATATATATATATATATATATATATATATATATATATATATATCTCTCCATGTGTATGAGTTATACAGATTAATCTGTTTTGAGCAGATGATGTTCAGTAGATGTCTTATCTTGAGTTCAGGAGCTACAGGGTTTTGTGGTTGTTGAACTGCCGCTGCATATTTCTCGTGTTGTGATGAAGGTCGTGTGGCTGGTCTGGACTGTGGTAGAGGGTGGAGGATTCTTGATGGCTGAGAGCTTCTATTGTCAGTTGAATTTCTGCTGTTGCTTCATGCATTCCCAATGGCTGTAATGTTTTGCACTGTGGCAAATACTTTTACTCCTTGTTTGTTTAGGTGGATGCGGTCATACATATGATGAGGCCGTATATCATCATGATGGGCGATATGAACGTTTGGAAGAAGTGCACACTTTCAGTACATTACTGCTTGGTAGTAACATGGACAGGGTTATTTTTGCATCTGGGAAACGGTGTGTGGCTCTGATGGCCACCTCTCTGAGTACAGGAGCCACATGCCCTTTTGTGGCCCTTTTGTGCTTGTAAGTTCAATATAGATGTTTATCAGAAATTATCTGAAAGGCACTTCTTGTGTTCAGCCACCACATTTTCTGGAGTTTCGTGTGTGGGAACAACATTTTCTCATTGATATATTTACTATTTGAATTAGTCAGAATAAGAGCTTATATTTCTCTGGGATCCTCTGGACCAAAGCTGTGGATCTGGGCTGGTGGATCAGTTGAGGAGTGAAGCTCTTTTTGCACTGGTCAGTCTTCAGGATGGGGATTTTCAGTGAGTATCTCTGGATACATCAAGGGTTTAACAGGAGATTCTTTGGGTGGTGAAACAGAGTTGAGCTGTTCTTTCAGATTTTGATGAGTTCTTCTTTTGTGTGCTTCTTTTGTGTGGAGCTGTCAAGGAAAATAGTTCCTTCTGCATTTTTGCTGCATTTAACTTCAGTTTCTTGTCTTCCTAAATTTATCAAATAATCTCTTGTCTTAAATTCTTGATGTCATTTGTAAGCTGTTACAATCCACCATCCACTTGGAACCCTGTGTAGGGCATCAATTTGACAAGCCCTGTCCAGAAGGGAATTGTCTTTCATTATCAACATTGGAGATGTCGCTGCAGTCATCATCTTCTTTTGGACTAATTGTGTGGGAGAGGCATTCATATTCAAGTCTTTGTTGCCATTTCGAATGGGATCTTTATCAGACAGTGTCAGTGTTTTTATTTGTTCAAATTATTTTATGAAAACTTTGAGAGCAGGCTCTGATCCCTGGACCATAATAGTGCTATTTTGCAATCCAGCATCTTCAAATAACAAGATCTGTCTGCTTTTACAGATGGCACTTTTCATGGTAAAGGTGAAGTGTTGTCAGAAGGTGGTGTGCCATAAAGGGCTGTTATCAATGTAAAAGAGCAGGTTAGTTATGACATTATGATCATGGTCAGCAAACAGTGTTTCAGGCTTTTCCTTCATCTGCTTCTGTATGTGGAGTTGTCTTGAGTGTTCAGAGCTCTTCTGAAGGTAAACATCGGGGAGGGGCCAAGCTGCTGCACTGGCCACAGTTAATTTTGGAATGTAAACAATCAACTGAAGAAAATGTATTTTTCATTTATTTTTGATATTACGCTTAGCGAGTGTATTAAATATCTAAAAAATTATAACAATTAATAAATAATCCCAAATAGGAAAAAAGACCACTTTCACTGGCTTTGTTGCTTCAAAAATGTCCAGTTCCCCATCTGTCACTCACTTCGACGTTGTGTCGAAGAAGCGACACTAGGAGGTCTCTCTTGAGCGCCGAATATGCCTCTGATCTATGAAAAAAGACCAATGAGAAGTTGGCAGCCAGTATTTGCATACCCCGCCCGCAGACATATGGGTATAAAAGCGGGGAAATACGCTGTTCTTTCAGAAATTTTCTTCGGAGCCGATGGTTGTTCCTTGCACGGCAGTGCAGTTTGCCCCTGGGCGCTTCAACAGCGCAGAGCATATTAAAAGAGTGATATTTCTTTTAAAAGAGTGTTTTTCCTCTATTAAAGCAATACACAGCGGCATGAATGTCTTTTTCAGGCTGAGGCTGATGCTCAGATGACCAACATGACCAAGCCATGGGTCATGCCCCGTCTGCTCCACCTCAACTCGGGCCCGGCTCTCAGCCCCAACGTCGAGCACTCCGGAGGAAGCAGACGCCCCCCATCTCACGGACCCCCTCGAGGACCCGGAAGGCTCCCAGGCGCTCCTGAGACGTTCGACCCAGAGCCCGAGATATTTGCTCTGTAGTTGGTAAGACCACTCCGTCCCCCAGTGGAGGGCCGGGAGGAGAATCTTTTGTTGGATTTATTTCATTTGGCGCTCCCTCTACACAGGGCTGCGGTACCCACATTCTCAATAACAGAGCTATTTCCTTAGTCTCTGGGTCACCTGGCCTGCAAATGCAGTTCTCACGGCACCCTGCCGCCAGATCTTTACAGTCCCGGCATGCTGGACGCAGACCCCCCGCCTTCAGCCCCATGACTGTCCCCCGGCCGGCTCATTCTGACGAGTCAAGAGGAGACCGACACTGGACCTCCTCCTCCGTCGCTAACCCGCCCCCTGCCAGGTGTGTGGAGCAAGGTAAGTGCTTTGAATCTTTTCTCAGCACTAGAGCCTCATGATGCGTCCTCGCCTCCCGGCGCCATACTACCTGCTCCGCCCTGCCGGGTACGTCGGGCAGGTGTGGCCTCCGCAGGGTCTTTTCCCCCTGTATGAATAGGAAACTGGGTAAGACCCCCTTCCCTCAATGCATGTAAGGGCCCCGGCCGTTCTTGCTGTATGCGGAGAAACATAGAGAGAAAAGAGGCCCTGCCAGTCTTGGCCCATTCCCAGGTTGGTAAGCGTCGCCTTGTTCCCCTGCCAGGGTAACCAGAAGGATTCCGACGACTTTTGTGGGGCATTGGGGAAGGGTACGTGCAGTCCGACACAGATGGTCGCCTTTTGCACATAGAATACCTGCCCACTCCTGTGTCAACAGAACACGTACATGGCTCAGCGCATGGCGTGATTTAAATTGGACCCCTAGTGTCACTTCTTCGACACAACGTCGAAGTGAGCGACAGACGGGGAACGTCTAGGAACGAGACGTTGTGTCCTCCTGGCCACGTCGCTGAGCAGACCCACTGTAGTGGCTGGACCATTTCCGGATCCTCCGAAAAATCCTGAATGAACTCCTCTTTTCCCCTCTTTTATAACCGTATGTCCAGGGGCGGGGTATGCAAAAACTGGTTGCCAACTTCTCATTGGCCTTTTTTCATAGATCAGAGGGATATTCGGCGCTCAAGAAAGACCCCTAGTGTCGCTTCTTCGACACAACGTCTCGTTCTGTCCATCAGGTAACGGAGGTTACATCTGTAACCTAGACGTTCTGTCCAAAACACTCTATGCTGCTCCTTTCAAAGAGAAATATGATTCAGCACTGTCTGCTCCTGAGTCAAAGATCACTAACTGCTTAAAATGTCTTTTCCTCTCTTTTTCTGTGAGTTTTTCCTGTTGCTTGATGTTGTCTTTTCCAACATGAATATCCTCATCTGCAGAGGTTGTCCTGTAATTAGCTTCTCTCAGACTTCACTCAAATTCAGTTGTGACAGGATGAAAAAATAAAAATATTAAAAAGAATAACAATTACATCAAATATCAACAAAAACTTCTTCCTATATGTGTCCTATGTTGAATTTATATGTTTTAGCTATATTTGTTGCAATTTATCTTTAGCTTATCTCAAGGAAGACTGTTTTTTCTCTCTCTCTCTCTCTCTCTCTCTCTCTCTCTCTCACTTCCGGTGTGATTGTTGGGGGTGAGCGTGCAGATTGCGTGCTGTGAGTGCGGTTTGATCCTGTGAGTGAATCTTTCTTTCTTTTTTTCTGGCTTTGTTCGTTGTTTTTGTGTGTTTTTGGTTTATATTATAGTTGTTTTGGGCCGCGTGCCACCTGTTTCACTGGGAGCATGATGGACCCGCGCTTGTGGTGTTTGGGTTCATTGACCCGGCGTCATGGGGTGAAAGTGGCGGCCGCTTTTAGTGTAGAGAAATGTTGTCTGGCAGTGGGAGAGGTGGTTGGGCATGAAAGCATTTTGTCTGCCTCCAGGATGAATAATGCCACTGTTGTATTTCTCAGTACTGTTGAAAAGGCTAATGAACTAGTTGAGAAAGGGATAGTTGTTGGTGATGTTTTTAACCCTGTACTTCCGCTTTCTACACCATCGAAAAAAGTCACGCTATCCAGTGTACCACCGTTTTTAAGTGATGAGATATTAGCTAAAGCGTTGTCTCGTTATGGCAAGTTGGTCTCTCCCATTAAAAAGATCCCTATTTGGTAGTGGATCGCCTTTACTAAAACATGTTGTTTCGTTTAGGCGTTTCATTTATATGATTATGAATGACGATGCTGACTTGGATGTGTCTTTGCACTTTCGGGCTGATGAGTACGATTACATTATTTATGTAACAACTGACCAAATGAAATGTTTTAGTTGTGGGCAATCTGGTCATTTAATCCGTACTTGTCCAGCAAAAAATTTGAACGACCGTGATGTAGATGCTGTTGGCAGTAGTGATGTCGTTAACGCTGAACCCGATGAAGCAGGACCGTCCGGTGAGACTCCGGGTGTGTCAGGGGTACGAGCCGCAGGGGACAAAAATGATGATTTACCTGTGATCGCGGTAATTGAAGCTGCAGAATTAGCGCTTGAAAACACAGCTTCTGGTTTAGTAGTGTCTAATGTTCAGGCAGGGGTTATTGAGACGGAGAGGCATTTAAACGATACTCTCAATGATAATCTGCAATCTACTGTGAGAAATGTAGGTGTTGACAGTCCAATGGAAACGGGGCAGGCAGATTTTAAAGTCCCGTTAAAGAGGAAGAAGTCTGGTAAAACTCGGATTGATAGACACGCAAAGAAATCAGAGTTGACTGACTTTAGTGATAAGGATGAAACGGGAAGTGACAGTGAACCATCTGATAAAAGTGTTTGTCTTTCTCAGAGTGATTTTTCTGGTCATTATGAGGTAGATGAAATTAAACTGTTCCTTAGAGCTACTAAAAATAAGAGGGGTGTGCGCATTAACGAATATTTTCCTGACATAAAGCAGTTTGTAGAGAATACCAAGGGTTTCATGATGGAGGGCTTCTTTATAAATAAAGAGGTCTATAGGTTAAAAAATACTTTAAAAAAAAATACTTTGTCCTCTGTTTTACAAAGTGTTACTGTTGATGAGTATTTAATTTTGGGTGGAGATTTTAATTGCACAGAGTCCAACTTAGATAGGAATCACATGGAACCTCATTTACCTTCACGTCAACGTCTTGTTCAGCTAAAAAAAAAAACACGATTTAATTGATATTTGGAGACAGCTTAATGGAGAACAAAAACAATACACTTGGTCTCATGTTTGTGATAACATGATTTCATTGGCCAGGCTGGATAAGTTTTATGTTTTTAAACATCATGGTAGTATTGTTGAGAATTGTTCTATTACTCCATCAAGTCTTTCAGATCATAGTATGGTGCAGTGCTGTATCTTTTTAAATTCTATCAAGCCAAAGAGTGCTTATTGGCATTTAAATACCACTTTACTGTATGATAAGTGTTTCAAAGAAAGTTTTAAATATTTTTGGGATATTTTTAAAACGACAAAGATTACTTTTGGAACACTGCAGCAATGGTGGGACTTTTTGAAAGTTCAGATAAAACAGTTATGCCAACAATACTCTCAGAATGTCACTAGAGAGGTAACCCTGAGATTGAACACCTTAGAGACTGAGATTTTGAAACTGCAAGAATTGACTCACTTGCCTGGAAATCAAAGTGATGTGGAGTCTCTCATAAAAAAAATAAGAAGGCTCAGTTATCTGACCTTTTAGGGGTTAAAACACAGGGTGCTCTGGTCAGGTCACGCTTTCTAAGTATAAATGAGATGGATGCACCGTCAAGGTGTTTTTTTTTAGTTTAGAAAGGAAAAATGGACAGAACAGAGTCATTCAAGCTTTACGTTCTGAATCTGGAACCATATTGACTGACCCCAAAGACATTCGTAAGAGAGCAGCTACTTTTTATCAGTCTCTATATAAAAATGAACTGGGTCCAGATCATAGGGATAATGGTGCTTTTTTTGATAATCTTCCTTAAGTGGCAGAGGAAGTCAACGCAAAGATTTCAGGTGCCTTGACCATGGGGGAACTGTTTAAGGCCATCCAAGGTATGGCGCTTGGAAAAGCACCAGGGATTGATGGTCTGCCTGTTGACTTCTACAAGTCTTTTTGGTCAGAGATTGGAGAGGATTTGTTAGAGGTACTGAATGACAGTTTAGCCGGAGGGCTACTGCCGTTGAGTTGCCGTAGAGCAATCCTGACTCTCCTACCCAAGAAGGGTGATCTGACAGACATCAAGTGCTGGCAGCCGGTCTCCCTTCTGTGCAGTGACTACAAGCTGCTTTCTAGGGCTTTAGCTAATCGATTGGCAGAGGTTATGGACCAGGTAATTCATCCTGACCAGACATACTGTGTCCCCGGGAGGTCAATCTTTGACAATGTTTCCCTGATTAGAGATCTTTTTGATGTCTCTAAGAGTTTAAATTTGGATTGTGGCTTATTATCTTTGGATCAAGAGAAAGCCTTTGATCGCGTTGAGCACACTTATTTATGGAGAGTTTTGGAAGCCTTTGGCTTTTGCAAAAAATGTATAGATCAGGTGAAAGTTCTCTATAGTGACGTTCAGAGCATTCTCAAGGTTAACGGTGGTTTGAGTGCTCCTTTTGAAGCTTGTAGAGGTATTAGACAGGGGTGTTCCCTTTCTGGTATGCTCTATTCTCTGGCCATAGAGCCTTTATTACAGCAAATAAGAATGGGACTTCAAGGTATATCTTTGCCAAATTGCAATGGTCATTTTGTATTATCAGCTTATGCTGATGATATAGTAGTTATGATTAGTAAGCAAAGTGATGTACAGGTTTTATCTGAATTGCTTGGACATTTTAAAGTTTTGTCCTCTGCTAACATAAATTGGAATAAAAGCAAAGCACTACTGATAGGAAGCTGGAAAAGTGGGAAACCAGGACTCCCTGCTGGTTTACATTGGGGAAAAGAAGGTTTTAAATATTTGGGGGTATTTTTGGGAGATGAGACAATAGTACAGAAAAACTGGGAAGGTTTAATTGAAAAAGTCAAAGGACGCCTAGATAAATGGAAGTTTTTGTCTCCAAAATTGTCATATAGAGGACGCATTTTAATTGTTAATAATTTGGTGGCGTCTTCCTTATGGCATAAGTTTGCCTGTGTAGATCCTCCCGTGCAACTGCTTTTAAAAATCCAGGCAATCATGGTAAACTTTTTTTTGGGATAGATTACATTGGGTCCCACAAAATGTATTGTTTTTGCCTAAAGAGGAAGGTGGTCAAGGACTAAAACATCTGCAAAGCAGAATTGCAACCTTTCGCCTGCAGTTTGTGAAAAGACTGTTGGATGGACCATCGAATTGTAACTGGCGTGCTGTTTCATGCCTGATTTTACGTAGTTTTGCAGGATTGGGACTGGACAAAGCACTTTTTTTGATGGATCCCTTAAAAATGGAC
This sequence comes from Moxostoma hubbsi, assembly GCA_032164185.1. Classification (NCBI taxonomy): domain Eukaryota; kingdom Metazoa; phylum Chordata; class Actinopteri; order Cypriniformes; family Catostomidae; genus Moxostoma; species Moxostoma hubbsi. Next base: position 10,093,646 of record JAVLUX010000023.1, read on the forward strand.
ACCTCCACGTTGCCAATTTTTTATAAGAATATTTTTAAAGTTTGGAGTCTCTTTGTTGTTCAACGACCAGAAAACTCACCTTCTCTTTTCTGGTTACTGGAGGAGCCTTTAATCTATGGCTCTCGGTTGGATTTTACGGACAGTTCCTGTTTTCCTGGACTTAATAGGGTGCTGATTGGACACAGCGTTATTACACTGAGACAGCTACTGAACATTGTAGGAGGGTCAAAGATGTGACGCTTGCTTTTTCTGTCCGACTGAACTTTTTACCAATTAATAAACATTAAAATGAATAAAATTATAACATGTATGTCTACCACCTCCCTTATACATATGCCCACTCTTATTTCTTTAAAAATAATTGGCTTATTGGCCATTTTCTGCCACCTGAAGTGTGAAAACATCATGTGGGGCGACCGTCCGGCCTTGACTTCTGTTTGGACAACTGGTTTTAAATCAAACTAAAATAATTTAAATATAATCCTTACCCTATTTGGCATAATTTTAAACTTGTTTTCCATTGATTGACAAAGTTATGAAACATTTGTACACACATTTCAATCATAATAAACAAACAAATCTTGTCCGAAGATGTTCATTGTCTGAAATATCATCTGGGGCGACCATCAAGAAAATACAATTAAGGGACTTTTATTTTGACAATCATCTCAAAGAAGATGTTGCATCAGCCAGCCTCATGGTGAGGGTCCCACAGAGACAACTAGCAGGTGAGTAGTCACTCTCATTTTTACAAACAAATCCTCTTTAAAACTGCTGCAGTGTATACGTCACAATTTGATATCATGTGGGGCGACCAACCTAAAACTGTAAATAATAAGTTTTATACGCAAATCTTTATTTTTAATGTAAATTTGTCAGTGATATGTGGTGAGAAGAAGCTAGCTTGGGTTCTATAGCTAAGCATTAGCCTGTTATACTTGATTAAACTTGAAAACATCATCTGGGGCGACCGCCACTGATTGCTTAAATGATAGAAAACACATATCATGTATTTGTAGTTTCTGTATGCAAATGTTTTCATTCATTATATGCATTTAGTTGTTTTAAATAACTTTCTACATTTCACCACATATTTTTTCTAAATTTCAATAATTTACATCCTACTTCAGAGAGGACTAAGCTTACTACTTTTTGATTATTATGTTTTTATCAGAGAAATGTGTGAATATTAAGCATTCATTCTACTTTTTCCAATTCCTTTTCTAACTCTGTGTATGTTTAAATATACTTTTTTTCTAGATGGCCCCACTAACAAGCAAAGAAAAGACTGCTCGCTACAGGCAGCGGATCAATGCAGATCCTGTAGCAAGAGCTGACTATCTTGCCAGGAAAAAAGAAAGGTAAAATCTATAGGTAGTTAACAGTACATAAAATGTAATGTTAGGCCACCAGAATAAGTACCGAAATAAAAATAATTTTTACTTGCTCAGTACTGTGCCTTTCCTCTCAGGATTTACAAATGTGACCTGGAATTACTCTGAAAAATCTCATGGAAAGGGGGCCCCAGATGGGATTGGTGGGGCAATAAAGAGAGAAGCGGATCTCTATGTTAACAGAGGAGGTGAGCTGCAGACACCAAAAGCTCTTTATGAGATGCTGACAAAAAGAAGCTCAAGTATCACTCTCTACTGGGTGACAAGTGAGAGCATTGAAAAATGTGACGAGTTGATTCCTGGCAATTTGGAGGCTGTAAAAGGCACCATGAAGATACACCAAGTTGTGTCATCACAGCCTGCAAAGATAACACACAGGGAAGTATCTTGCTTCTGCAAGCGCTTAGAGATGAGTCCATGCCCTTGTTACCAGCCAAAAATGGTAGACCTGAAAGCCACCATACTGCAAACCGAGAAACCTGAGGACCCCTCAAGCTCTCCACCTGAGCCACCTAGGCAAGAAGAAAGTGTCCAAGATCTATGTGGAAGGTTTGTGATAGTAACCTACGACGAGCTTCCATATGTAGGTCAGGTCCTAAAGGTTGTGGAAGAGGAACTGCAGATAAGCTGTATGCAACAGTCTGATGACAAGAACTTGTTCTTATGGCCAAAAACTCCAGATGTTACTTTCTACTTTAGGAAAGATGTTCATGCTGTCATTTCAGAACCCGAGCCAGCAACTTCACGCTTCTCAAAGTTGACCTGCCAAGACTGGGTAGCATTCAGAAATTGCTGGGGTTAAAGAAATGCCTACAATGTGTCTGCAGAATGCTGTTATGTTCAAGTGTTAAATGAAATCGTAAGAAAAATGAAACATTGTACGTTTAAGTGATTAATGTAATGAAAATGGAAAAAGGAAAATGCTGTTCAATGTGTCTGCAGAATGCCGCTATGTTCAACTGTTAAACGAATAGTAATGAAAAGGCAAACATTGTATGTTTAAGTGATTAATGAAAATGAAAAAGGAAAATGCTGTTCAATGTTATGTCCAAGCGTTTAATGCATTAGTATTGAAAATATTAATATGATGGTTATGTGTCAAATGAAATAGTGAGGAAACTGTTAATGTTATGAAATGTGTCAAATGAAATGGATATGCTGATTCTTCATAAAATTTCATTAAATGTGTTTTAACTATCAAAATCATTGAATAGTCTTAATTGCCTGCTGTTTTTCATCATGTGGGGTAACCAACCATATTCAATTCTGTAGTAAATTAAAAAAATAATGTCTGTCCATTTTGGTTGAAATATAATTCATTGGTATAACATCAATAAGTGGATACTATATCTACACATTTTAAATCAGTTTTATGGATTATATGAGTAAAAAAAATATGTAATTGCTTTATGAGGGTGACACTGCCATTATAGATAAAAATGTATTTAACATCATTTGCAATAAATGAAAGGACACATGAGTACATCTTTCTTAAACAGTTCAATTAATTACTGATACTTCTTAAAATATAACTTATGTAAAGGAAATCTATTAATTTTTAGATAAATTACGGTCGCCCCAAATGACTTTTTTAAGGTCGTTGCCCTATTCATTTGAGTTTAAAAGCACTAAAATATCTTTGAAGTTTTCCCACACATGCATGTGTAGACTACACTCCAAATGTTTAGAAAATAGCCAAATATATTATTATTTCAAGTATTTTAAAAATGGGCCTCTCAAAGGCCTTATACGTCATTGACCCAGGACCGGATTTTAAGGACGAAACAGCTCTAGCTCAACACTTGGGAATCAGGTCCATTCGTCTGGTTACCCAGTTGCTCTTGAAATGGAAATCTGCCCTTAAAACAACTGAAATAGAATTGTTAACAGAATATTGTGAAGGTTCCTGTGTTTCGAATCCCGAAGACTCTTTTCCTTATTTGTTTTTATCGATAAATGTTGAAGGGATTACTTCCCCTTTCTTCAAAAATGCTGTATCTCTGTGTAAAGACTTTTGTTTTAAGTACTGGCAAATCTTTTTACAGGTCTTGTGTTTTGGTGTTTAGCAAAAAAATTTAAATGCAAGAGTTGATACTCCCTGGCGTGATGTTTTTAAAAGCAAAAAACCTGAGTGGCGATCTTTTTATAAACCACCGTTGACCAAGAGAACAGGTGACTTGCAATGGAAAATTCTTCATGGTGCTGTCACAGTTAATGCTTTTGTTTCAGTTTTAAACACTGAGGTTGTTTCTACATGCCCATTTTGCTCTAATAGAGAAACCATTTTTCATGCTTTCATGAATTGTTATAGATTACAAGCTTTATTTTTAGTTGTAGGTGATGTTTTTAGGAGTTGTAATGAGACCTTTTCTCTGGAAACATTTATTTTGGGGTGCAAATATGTGAGGAAAAAAAGAGGTTCTAGGTCAAGCAAAACTGGCCATTTATTTAAGTAGGAAAAAGAAAGTAGAAAAAAATATAAATCAGAATATAGTAGCCTTGTTTTCTAACCGAGTTATGGTTGATTTTCATTATTATAAGTCTATTGATGATGTTCTCTCATTTGAATGTATTTGGTGCTGTAATGGGGCTCTGTGCTCTGTTTTTGAGGGTGAATTGATTTTTATGCATACTTTGTGAGTTTTTTTTACTATTTTATACTGAGGTGTAAGAGTGTATGTGAATAGGAGATTTTTTGTAATAAAAGTCTTTTTAAAATTCAAATTCTCTCTCTCTCTCTCTCTCTCATGCTATCTTGCTCTATTATTCCTACAACCTGCATTTCCCACTTTGCATTTCAATTACATTACAAGTTTAATTCTTCCAGTCTTTCTTAATTTGGTGTTTGTGTATTGAAATTTTTGGTGTATATTACAGCTTATTGTTTATTCCACATTTCATGTTCTCTCTGACTCTCTTAAGGAAATGGGTTGCTGAGTCACAACAAATTAAGACTCTATGCAGGCTAAAAAGTATTAGAAACATAAAGACCTGTTTGTTTCAGCATTCAGATGCAGCAACATTGATCAACCAGTGGAATAATTTGGGACCTGACTAACTGTTTTTTGAACAATGGGAGATGTGTTTTGAAACATGTTTAAAAACAACAATATTTTATTAAATTCTGCATGGTCTTGCTATTGGCACAGACATTACACATAGCACTTTTAAAGATATCATCCAATTAGAAACACCAGGTAATAGTAACATCAAGTCTACTTTCAAAATCGAAAAATTGTTATGGGTTTGATTGATTCCCATGGAACACACTGATAACATTTTTAAATTGAACGGACTGTGAATGCAAATTGCTTTAGATTAAAGTGTCTGCAAAGTGAATGAAAATCTCATTGTTGGTTTGTCAGTTGAGAGAAAGACACATATGTTGACTCTCATTTTTCAACATTGAAATAGGTAAAAAACAGTTTTTTACACTTTAACAGTCAGTGTGCCAATAAACAACAGATACAAATGTTTTTAAACACATAGGATCAGGTTGAATTGCTGTTTTATGTAAAAAAAAAAAACACTTGTCAGGTAACACTAGCGTATTTGTTCACAAACTGAACAAACAAAAGCATTAATTGTTATCATGTTTAAGCATAATATTGAGTAAAATATGTAAATGTACTTAAGATTAAGTCACCTCTTGCCACAAATGACATTCAGTCCACAAAAATCATTCAAAAATTCAAAGAAAAAAAAAGTGCATTAAAACAGTAATCTGCCTCCACTTCCCAAGGTCAAAGAAAGTGAGAAAAGTGAAGTGTGTAATTTCTGCAACAAACAGACATTTTTTTTATAAATAGTGCCACAGAGCCACAACATTTACATTTCTCAAGGAAGTCAACCTTAAAATGGCATACTTACTGTTGTCTCTGCTTAGTAAGGGAAAAGTACTTTAATTTTGAGAATATTTTTTTTTTATTTCTTCACACAGTAGTTTTAAAGACACCATGGATGGATGGCCTGACGGACGGATGGAAGGACGAACTGATGAAGCTAGCTGTCTGTCTGTTTGTCCATCCGTCCTTCTAGCTATACAGACAGATTTGGAGATCCTGGAATTGCTAAATCCATATTACTCAATCCTAAACAACATTCAGAACAGATCTTCATAAACACAGAACTTCAATTACTTTTTTTAATGTGATACTACAACCACAATTCCAAAAAGTTGGGACAGTATGAAAAATGCTAATAAAAACAAAAAGGATTGATTTGTAAATTATATTCACCCTTTGCTATATTGAAAGCACCACAACTACACATAATATGATGTTTTACCTCGTTGTGGCACGGTGGAGGGCGGGACCGGTCCCGTATCAGGCTAATTAAGCCGTCAAGAGGGATAAAGACAAACACATAGGACGACGGACATGTCCGTGAACGATCTCTCTCTCACGCACATTGTCCGCGTTCGGCCTTTAACCTTCTTGGTGGCTTGATTAGCCTAATACGGGACCGGGCGTGCGTAATCACGCCCCGGTCCCGCCCTCCACCGTGCCACATTCGTGAATTATTATTTTTATTTTTTTAAATGTACAGTAAGTTTAAATCAAATGATTACAACACGCTCCAAAAAAAGTTGAGACAGGGGCAATTTAAGAATAATAACAATTTGACGAGTTGAAATAACAAGGCAATGTGAAACAGAGGTGTTAAACAGGTGAGACAATTGTGTCATAGTACTGTATACTGTATATGGAGCCACAAAAAACAGCCTAGTCCTTCAAGAGCATGGATCATTCAAGACATGTCAATTTGCCAACAGATGCCTCAGCAAATAATCCAGCACTTTGAGAACAATGTTCCCCAAAGACTAATTGGAAGGATTTGGGGCATTTCACCTCTACAGTGCACAATATAGTTAACCCTTTCCTGCCTGAGCCCAAAATCTGAAAATTCCATTATGTGCCAGAATATGATATTCATATCCAAATTAATATTATATTCATATTCATATAACATCACACACCTGAACTTTATATACCATATTGAAGAGAAGAACTAGGGTGATGACTAGTGATTAGTGGGAAAACTGAATAAAACAAACATTTAGAATGTTAAGATACATTTCACATGACCACTCCTCAAATACTCCTTTTGAGCAACTGTAATAATAAATTGAGATTGCATCTGAAATTGAAGGACACAAACACTGAGATATACATTTTATGTGTTCAATAAAACACACACTTTAATTAATTTGAACATTAGAATTACACACAAGTTACGCAGCGAAACGTACAAAATCAAACTTTAGAACAATCTACAGTAAATACATTTTTAATAAAGAGTGCAGGGACAGAATATATATAAATTCATAAATACTCAACTGCAATACTTGTGGAGAGAAGAGAGGGAGAAAAGAGGGGAGTAAAACAACATCAGTAAACACAGCCCAACCTAGGCCTCTTCGCAAAACTGGTCATAATCAACTGAGTGCCAAGACTGAAAAAACCTATCACAAACCAAGCAAAATCTTTTGCCATTACATTCTGGCACGCAACAAGCTACTTTAGTTTTATTTTCAGTCCTACTTTTCCAATGGCATAGCCAACATATCTTAGAGGACTCTTCAAATTTAGGGACATGGGCTGTGTGGAGTGATGATGAAGGAGTGACTACAGGCTTTAGTGTAAGCAAAGGGAAACCTCAGTGAATATTGATACCTCCCTGCTGATGAGCCAGGTTTTCTCTGAAATCTACCCGGTCTATGCTCATCCCCTGGTGCCCTGTTGCCATTCCTTAAACAATATGAAACTATTGACGTCGGCAATGCCTATGAAGTGGAAAAAAAGAGTCTTCTACCACTTCTGAATTTTTTGTAGAATGTTGTAAGATTTTATAATTTGGTATGAACTATCAACACCGCCCATGTTTATGTTATAATCGCTGATGACAGTGGGCTGGAGGGCTACTTCTTTTGTCCAGTCGCCATCATTTTTTACAAACCTAGTAATTTCGGTTGAGCAATTCGCATTGTGGAAATTGGAGATGCATGTATCTGCACTCGTGTCCTTCCACTGAATTTCAAGTATATTCCCCTCAATCCTACACCACCTCATATCCCCACAAGTCGTCTTGTGTTCCCATTTTTGATGTCTTTAAATTCTGCAGGAAACAGTTTACAATTCACCCTACATGTCCCACAATGTGTAAACATTAAAGTCGAGAGTATACCCCGAGTCTGATATTGAAATTACCCATAATTTAAAACCCCACCGAGTAGGCTTGCCCTTCATGTATTGTTTAAATCCTCACAGAGCTTTAGGTCTGTTGCTAGATTTTGGTTAGGCTGAAAGAGCTGCTGGCATTTTAGTTTGAGGTGGTCAATAAGATAAAGCAACTTCCTAAGGCAATCCTGATTATTCTCTGTGGCAGGGTCTACAACATGTAGAGCCGCTAAAAGGGCCTTGTAGCGGTAACGCAACATATATTCTCTCGCCCACGAGCCCTGAAGTGACTTGGTTCCCAAATGATGATGGGAATCAGGGAGAATTGAAAACCCCATGTAAATGAGCAACCTAACAAATTTGTAAAATTCATTGGGGGACATCTCCATCCAAGCTTCTTGGTAAAAAACAGCATGACAAAATTTTATTTCTAATTCAATACCGAAAGAACGGCTATCTTAAATGGGAGAGGATTTGGTGCCTGTGAATCAATGTCAGAGTACGGGGGATAAGAAACAGAGTCAGGGAAGCATGTACACTTTCTAGCTGACTTGGGACCTGTGCGAGAATGGCTTGCCATACCCAAAATTATAAGAGTAACAGTGTTAGTGTTACTGTGAGTATCATTCATATGAGAAATATGACAAATAAAACAAACAATACATACACATTCATATACACATTCAGTTGATGGTGTTCCATCTCATCCGTGATCCGTGTCTTCCTGCAGTAGTTCCTGGTCCAGCAGATCTTCCTCCTGTGTGCTCATGCTCTCATGTGCCATGTCCTCCTCTTCTATGAAGCTGCCTTCTCATCTAGAGGGTGCTGAGCAGGAAGCCATAGACTCTATCCATCTCTACAACAGAAAAAAATTACAACAATTGGTAGCCAGCAGTGTGTTCTTCACAAATCTGTACAGTGAATAGTCACCAAAGGCTTGCAGACAGTCCAACTGCAGACAGCCCCCTCACACTTTCCTTGAGAACAGGAAGCTACACACAATCTAAAATTATGTCTGTGTGATGGATGGGTAAGGCTATTTTCTAAATTATAGAAATATATTTACAATTTTTTTATTAAATGGGAAAATCAACAAGCTAGGTAACTTATCTTACTTACAGGCCAGTGTCTAGGTAGGTCTGAACAGCGTCAAAACCAAAATAATTGTGAACAGTGCCTCTCTGCCTCACAATACTTCAGGCGAATTTTTCACAAGTGACAAAATTTGCAAAGAAAGTTATTGATATTTAGTTAAAAATGTATGTAGTATTTCTAGCTAATGTTGATTTAGGAAATTTCACAGATACTGCCAAAAAACATTTATATAAAAGAAGAGGCTCACCGATGACGGTCACATTTTTTTCTAGAAAAAATCTAGCTAGCGCTTCTACAAAGAAATGCTTCATAAATAAAAAGGTTTGACAACCTTGGCCAATATATTATTGATATTTAGCTAAAAATTTACATAGTATTGCTAGCTAATTTTTATTTGGCAAGTTTCACAAAAATTTGCCTAAAAAAATTGTGGCTAGCTGCCTGTCCGATGAAAGGTGACAGTCATATCATTTTTTTCCAGAAATAACTAGCATTACTCCTACAAATAAATGCTTCCTAACTAAAACGTTTTGACTTTCTATAGACAATATTGAGAACACATTTTAAATATCTTGTCTTACCTCGAAGATCACCTCAGTTTTCAATTTGAAGCAGTAAGTCCAACACTGGAGGTAATCTAACTGTGCATCCTCTCTGGCTCCACCCAGGCAAATGGAGGATGATGATGATGACGTCGACACATTTATTATTTACGCCCAGTAACCCCTTAAACAATCATATGTGCTTTAAATTATATTGTCAAAATCAAATCAAATCAAATCAAATCACTTTATTGTCACACTACTGTGTACACGAGTGCAACAGTAGGTGAAATTCTTGTGTGCAGTTCCGAGTAACATAGCAGTCATGACAGTGACGAGACATAAACCACTTTACAATAAACAACATATTTACACAAAACAATTTACATAACAAATGTACACATACTTACACAACAATTTACATAACAAATGTACACAATACACACAATGTAGAATACACATACACTAGATACGGGTATAAATATATATAAACACTAATTGAATTGGGAGAATATATTGACAGAGTGATGATTAATAAAGTGCAGTGCTGATTGTTGATCGTGAGAGATCATGTGTTCAAAAGTCTTATTGCTTGTGGGAAGAAGCTGTCATGTAGTCGGGTGGTGCGGGTCCTGATGCTGCGATACCGCCTGCCTGATGGAAGCAGTGAAAGCAGCCCATGACTCGGGTGACTGGAGTCTCTGATGATCCTCCGAGCTTTATTCACACACCGTCTGACATGAATCATGAATTTGTCATGAATATCTGGCAGTTTTCAGAAATAAAATCAGTGATTGGACAGTGAAGATATTGAGACAGGAACCATGGGAATAACTGTTCCCAAATTTGAACACTCCAGCTGGTAAGGATGGTAAAGGATGGTTTGGTGTGTAAAGGGAAAGACGATAACCACTTCTGAATGCGCGTGATCTCTGATCCCTCAGACATCACTGTCTTAAAAAACATCACTCATATGTAATGGATATCATGAACATTGACTTGGTATAACTTTAGTAAACCTTTGTTAGTCAACACCATTCACTGCTGCATCCACAGATGAAAGTTAAGACTTTACCATGCAAAGCAGAAGACCTACACTGTCCAGAAAAGATGCTGACTTCTCTGGGATCTGTCTCATCTAAGATGGAAAGTAGAACATTGGAACCGTGTTTTTGGTCTGAAGAGTCCACATTTCAAAATGTTTTTGAAACAAACAGCCTTCATGTTATCTGGCCAAAGAGGAACAGGACCATACAAGCTGGTATTAGCGTCAGGTCCAAAAGCCAGTGTCTATATGGGCCAGGGGTATGTCAGTACCCATGGCATGGGTAACTCGCACATCTGTGAGAACACCATGAATGCAGACATATATGTAAAATTTGGGATCAACATATACTGCCATCCAGCACCGTTTCCAGGTACGTCCCTGCATTTTCCAGCAGGACTTCAAACTACTTACTGCCCGGATTACTTACACATACAACAATCTCTAGAATTTAATCTGAATGGTGTCAAAAAAACAAAACCTCCATTGAGTGGCAGTTCTGCGGATGGAGACGCTTTGTTGATGAGAGAGGCTAACAGAGAATGGCCAGACTGGTTCGAACAGACAAAGTCTTTGGTAACTCAGAAAACTGCTCAGTACAATTGTGGTGAAAACAGTGGTTTGTGTTGTTTTGGTGGCATAAGAGGGACTCTGTCAAATTATAGTAAAATAAACAGTCTGCTTTTCAGCTTCACACAATAGGTTACACCGCTAAATTGTCTTCCACCAACTGCACTACTTCATCCAGCGAGGCCGGTCGGTGGCACTGGACTCACTCCGCATTACCTTTCGGTAGTTCGGCGACTCATTTTTCCAGTACCACAAGATTGATGACACCCCCAACGTCGCTGGGCTCCTCATCCAGCACCCACCACTGGCAGGTGTCGCGGAGCTGTTGAACGAAGGCAAATGGGCCACCGACTTTGTTCAGCATCAGGGTTCGGAACCGCCGCGATGCTCTTCGGGACTGCTGCCTACCCACTGTAGGATGGCTTTCTTCAGCTCAGGGTACCTCAGGAGGTTGTCGACTGAGACTTGGTGGGTCGCGAGTTGGGCCTCCCCGGTCCTTGAATCATGGAACAATTATGTGTTCAGGAACAAAGGTGGATACATAATTTTAAAACGTTTTCCAAATTACTGCTAATTTCATTGTGTAAAAGTTTTTAATGAGGGTAAAATTAATGATATATTTATGTTGCATATCCTAAAACACTAATTCTCTTTTTTAAAAGTTATGATTCATAATTTTTTTATATTTCATTTTATTAATTTTTTTAAATATTTTTTTTTGCCACATTAAAGTGCCATATATAATTTGGTAGTAGAGATGAATAGTTATTAGCTGAGACAAATGAGTAACAAATGCAAGATGAGTTTGTGAGCTAGTATTGACTCTTTATCTAAAGCTCTTGGAATGACTAAATGCTATTTTACACAACCAAACCATGGCCTTATTTAAACCCACACATTGTTTAACAATAAATTCTGCTTTGTTCTAGGCAAAGAAAGAAAAACTATATTGAACCCATCTCCCTGTTGCTAATTTATTGTTTAGTAAATGCTGAAAGCTCCAAAATGCTCTTAAAATCCATGCAGGGTTTGTATGTGGTAATGATGCCTTGCTTTTCAAGTTTCATAAATTTCAAATATTTACCAACTGCACATTGTAATTTGCAGTTAGTAAATCCCAGCCAGGACTACCATATGGTTTGCTAAAACTTTAAGAGATCTCCCCTCGACTTTTTTCTATCTTTTCTTAAAATTCAGATTTATTTGAGTGATTTATGGAATCATTCCTTGTAGATCTGATGTTTGAATATGGCTTCCTCCTTTATTATAGGCAAATCATGGACCATTTGACCCCCTGTGAAACAGTAAATGATTTGTGGTTGAATTCTTAAGGGAAAACAACATCCATGAGACTGTAACCTACATTGGCATACACCCTGCTATTAAATATTGGTTTGTTGTTGAATTGATTATATATATATATATATATATATATATATATATATATATATATATATATATATATATACATATTATATAATATGTATACATAATATACATATTTTTAGTCCCGATTTTCATTTTAAAGTTACTTCAAACTCACAACCCCTTACTTTGACTTGATAACTTGTGAAGTGAATAAGAAACATTTATGCAATACATTTTGGTAACAGCACAGTTTTGGACATGTGGTAGTAGTGGGGTTAATTGTTCGGTTGACTTGGTTTCTACTATAGACTTGTTTTACACTGTACTTATTAAATTTGTTGCTGCACACCCAACTATTTCTTTCATATAGGCTCATTGTGACACAGATTTTAGGTCTGCAAGAACCCTTCAGCATGACAATAAACCTTAATGCTGGAATTAATAGAATAGCTCATCCCACCAACAACTAAAAAAAAAATAATTGCAATAATTGCTTATCATTTATGGAACATTTATGTTGTCCAAACCCAAAATACTTTCTTTCCTTTGTGTAATAAAATGTAAGGCTGAATGTTAGAAGCCTCAGTCACTATTCATTTTTATGCATTGTTTCTTCACTGGTGACTGAGACAGACATTTTGTCTTACATAATATTATTTGATCTTTTTCTTGCTTTTTTTGTTTTGTGAACTATCCCTTTATTATCCCAGACAGCATTACATCTGTCCTTGAGTCAGAGTGGTCAGGTTGAGATCATTGATAAATTACCTCTGATTACACCAAATGCTTCATGACAATCCAGTCTTTAATTGAATATTGAATATACATGGAAGCAGATGTGAGTTATTTCAGAAAACCTGGAAAAAACAAAATGGGGGTATAGACACTGGCAATCATAATGGAATTGCAGTATGAATTGATTGTAATTAAGTGTGTAGTCAGACAGTTATCTACCATATTTGTTTATGATTACAAATGGGTGCTTTTCTGTACCCCACAACTGAACTCATTAACTAGTCCAGAATTCCTGGTCTTTTCCCTGGCCTCTGCAGTGGGACGGGGAGAGGTAAAGGATGATGGTTTATTCTCTAGCTCATTTGGAGTTGACCACACAGCTGGAGGGGCCAGATGTACAAATTTAATGGCTAATTACTGTCTTGCACACACACTGCCTGATGGGAGTGAAAGGTCATTCTGAGGACCTCCGGGTGTGAGTTTATTGTGTTATTTATGCATGTAAATTATTAGCCACAAAATTGCATTACTCATATACTGTAAAGCCAAACTAATGATGCAATCCATCAAACAAAGGCCTAGTTCTCCATAAAATATATATGTATTAAGTAATTGGGATGGAAGGAATGAAAAAAAAATGAATAAAGGAAGAGAAGGGAAAAGGAAAAAAGGAAGGAAGAGAAGGGAAAGGAAGGAAAACAAATGAAAAGGAAAAAGGAAGGAAGGAAAACAAGTGAAATGGAAAAGGGAAGGAAAACAAGTGGAACAGAAAAGGGAAGGATGGAAAACAAGTGTACAGGAAAAGGGAAGGAAGGAAAACAAGAGTAATGGAAAAGGGAAAGAGGGAAAACAAATGAAAAGAAATGAAGAGAAATGGAAAGAACAAAGGAAGGAATGAAGATAAATGGAAAGGAAAAAAGGAAGGAA